>MU750054.1:155516-221932 GCA_026770625.1 Nicotiana glauca | reverse complement strand
AAAAAAAAAAAAACACATAGATATATTTTTTATTTTCACTAGAACTTTAGGATATTGTACATAGAAGAAAAAAAACATACTTCATCTTGTGTTTATCTTCAGTATTTCTCCCTTAGGTAATCAAAAACTAAAGTCCAAAAATATTTTTTTTATAATTTCCATTTCTTGTTTCGAAATCTTTCTTCAGCGATATCAAATGAAAATTCAAAATATTTTTCTTTGGTTTATTTTTTAGATTTCCTTCCTAAAAAAATGAATCAAAAAAAATACTTTTCTCTTGTAGAATTTTTCCTTAATAATTTTCCATTGAGTGTGTGTTTAAAAAAGAAAAAAAAAAGAGAAAAATATATGCCCGTTAATCTTGAGTTTAGAATGAGTTCTAGAATATTAAGTCTTGAAAATTAAAAAAAAAAGAGTTTTGCTTCTTTTATTTCTTTTTTCTCACAAGAATAGTCCTTAAGGTAAAAAAGAAAAAGAAAAAAGAGAATGTTAGTTTGTTTAGTTTATTCCCGATCTTCCCGAACTATGCAAAGATCTAATTCATGCGGGGACATGATGCGTAGGCAATCTACATAGGGTTCGATCAATTTATTTTCTTTTTTTAAATTATAAAAAAACAAAAATAAAAAAGAGAAAAGGGAAAAAAATACGATGAAGTTGTGGGATGTGAAAAATGAGAGGAAAGAAAATAGTGATAAATAGAAGAAAATAATAAGGGAAATGAGCAGGCCAAGAAGTGCTAGAAAAGAAAGAAAAGAGAAGATTAAAATGAAAAAAATTAGGATGATGCCAAGTGACCTTGTGACCCTCGAACTCATTTTAGAATCGTTAATGTTGCTAGGTGCATTGCACGAAATGTGATATTTGCAACTGTTAAATGCCCTAACGCTAATGTGATAACTTTATTTTGTTCCTTTTTGTTATATCCATTGAGCAGAAGGGTGGTTGGTTTGTGGTTCTTAAGGTAACTCATCCATATAACACAAGGTCAAAGAGTAAGGTAGCCATGACTAGCAAAGTGTGATGACCCGGTCCGTCGTCACGTGAGTTACCGCCCCGTTTCCCCAATATTGTGTTGCCTTATGTTTCAATATCGATATTTGAGTTGATCGGGTGGAATTGAGTTGGTCTTAGTTGGAAATGAGGCACTTAGCCTCTTAGAAGAAAGCTTGTTTTAGAAAAGTCAACCGGAAGTTGACTATGTGGTTAGAGGGCTCGGATGTGAATTCTGGTTGTTCGGTTCGCTTCGGGGGATGATTTGTGACTTAGGAGTGTGATCGGAATCGAATTTGGAGGTCCGGTGTAGATTTAGGCTTGAATTGGCGAAGTTTGAATTTTGGCGAATTCCGATTGATAGGTGAGATTTTGATCCGAGGGTCGAAATGAATTTTCGAGAATTGCAATAGCTTCGTTAGGTGATTTTGGATATGTTTGCAAATTTTCAGGTCATTCGGACATTGTTTGGTTGGGTTTTTGATGGAATGCGCATTTCAGAAGTTTTGATGAAAACCAGGCTTTAATCCGATGTGTTTTAATGGTTTTAGCGTTGTTTGACGTGTTTTGAGGATTGGAACAAGTTTGAATAAGGTTGTTGGATGTGTTGGTGCTTTTGGTTGAGGTTCCGGGGGCCTCGGGGTGATTTCAGATGGTTAAACGGGTGTTTTAAGCAAATATTATAGTCAGATTTTTCACCCTTCTGGTGCTTCCGCATCTGCAGAAAAGGAGCCGCATAAGCGGTTCCGCAAATACAGTGGGGGAGCCGCAAAAGTAGATAGGTGAGGCCTAGGGATTTTCCGCATAAGCGGAAGAGGGGTCGCTTTTGCGGGACCGCGTAAGCGGTTAAAAGACCGCATAAGCGGTTGATGGAAATCGCATAAGCAGAATGCTGGGTCGCAGAAGCGGTCCCAATTGCTTCAAGTTAGACCGCATAAGTGGTCAATTAGCCGCATAAGTGGAACCACAGGTGCGGTCAGGAGACCGCAGAAGCGGAAATCGGGCCTGTGTTATAGTAAACAGTGGTCACGAACTTGGAAAAGAAGAAAATAATTTGGACTTTGAGCAAAGTGGGTTTTTGGGATATTTTGTAGAGGATTCGAAGGGGCTTCATCAGGTACATATATTTGGACTCAGATTATGTTATTATGGTGTTAAAACATGAATTAATCACGGAATTTCAAGGAATTAAAGCGTAAAAATGGAGGTTAGGGCTTGAAGACTAAGAATGTTTGAATTGATGATTTGAGGGGTCAAATGGACTCCGATTCTTGTGTATTTTATATGTACGGAATCGTGACGAGACGAGGATTCCGGTGATGTGAATTTCATAATTTTTCGAGAAGTGGACCCGAGGCTCGGGTTTTGCCAACTTCGTGTTTTTGGGTGTTTTTCGAGTTCTTTCAATTGGGTTTTGTTCCATTAGCCTATTGTAATGTATTCGTTGTGGTTTTGACTAGATTCGATGCGCGAGGAGGTTGATTCTAGAGGAAAAGGCTTGGTGGGCTAGTTCTTTAGCTGGTTTGAGGTGAGTAATTGATGTAACTAATGTTCTGAGGGTTTGAAACCCCTAACTTTCATATCGTGATGCTATATTGAGGCGTGACATGCACTATACGGTGAGTGTGGGGTTGGTTAAGGTTGGGGATTGAGACTTGGTCCATCCCGAGTATTATTTTTCTTTATGGGCGATTGAGGCGCATAATTTATCACTGTGGATTGGGCTTATTGTCGTGTTTGGGGCCTTGTGCCGACCTGCAGAATCCTTAGGGGATCTTTATGTGTTTTTCCTCACTTGTATGCATAACATAAATTCTCAGTAATGTTTTCAAATATTAAAAACAATATAATAACTGTATTTTATACGTGAACCTTAAATGAAAAGGATATGAGGGTTGAGATCCCTATAGCATGTCACGCCCGATTGGCTGTAGACTTAATTGACTGAGATGGGTTGGGGACCTAGTGGTGAGGATGTTTCCTTGATATGGATCGGGCTACATGCTGTAGCGGTTATTATATATTGACATTGAGTCTGAGAGCCTGTTTTATGCCAATACCTAGCTGATATTGCGCTTCTGCTGTAGGAGCCCCTCCGGAGTCTGTATACACCCCCAGTGAGCGCCGTCGATGTTAAATAAGTGGAGCGGGCTGCACGCCGTAGCGGGTACTGGAGTGTACCGTTTTATGTATTGCATTCTTTTCATGCATTATTTCTTGACTGTATTATTTGTTGTATATTTTTTCCTCTGGATTTGATATGAACTGCTAGATGTAGAGTACTTTGTGCATTTCCTGCATTTTCTTACTTTCAGACTTTAGTTATGTTTATTAGTCACTGAGTTGGAAGTACTCACTTTACTCCCTGCACCCTGTGTGCAGATCCAGGGCAGTCTCAGGCTGAGTGATTCCAGCTGATCCAGAGTTCTTTCCGGGAGTATTTGAGGTAGCTGCAGGGCATTCGCAGCCGATGATTCTCCCCTCTATCTTTATCCTTTATTTCCATATTATCCGTGTTAAACAGACTTTGTAGTAGGATATTATTCTGTCTTTAGAGGCTTATGGTCGTGACACCAGGTCCTAGTTAGGCTGTGTTGGTATTTTGTTAGATTTTCCGCATTATTATCAGTATTTCTGATTCTTGTTTTAAATGATATTTATCTTCATCTGTTTAATTAACGGGGTTATTGATATAAATGGTCGGGCTTGCCTAGTAGTGCGCTGGGCGCCATTTCGGGTCGTGACAAGTTGGTATCAGAGCCTAGGTTACTTGGTCTCGCGAATCATGAGGCGGTTTAGTAGAGTCTCGCGGATCAGTACGGAGACGTCTGCATTTATCCTCGAGAGGTTGTAAAACCCGTAGGAAACTTCATATTCTTGGAATTCTTATCGTACAACTTT
The DNA here is from genome assembly GCA_026770625.1 of Nicotiana glauca. Lineage (NCBI taxonomy): Eukaryota > Viridiplantae > Streptophyta > Magnoliopsida > Solanales > Solanaceae > Nicotiana > Nicotiana glauca. The sequence goes on along the minus strand of MU750054.1, from coordinate 218,038 downwards.
GTTGATCCGTGAACTAAATTCTGTTATTCTATTCACTTGTAGATGGCGAGAACCCGTGCTACCGGACGTGGCGGACGACCACGTGTACCACTTACTGAGGCCACCAGAGGTCGTGGACGCGGTCATGGTCGAGGCAGAGCCGAGGGGACAGCACCTGTTGACCCATCAGTTGCCCAGGCTCAGGAGCAAGCTCCAGCTGTAGAGACTCCATCAACACCTGTTCAGGCATCAGCTGTGCCTATTGTGATGTTGGGTCTTCAGGAGTCCCTAGCTCAGATTCTATTAGTTTGCATTGGCCTGGCTCAGGCCGTCTCAGCCACTACTGCAGCAGCTACTTCGCAGGCCGGGGGAGGCAATCAGACCCCCGCTGCTCGCACGCCAGAGCAGGTAGTGCAGGGTTTGCAGACACCAGAGGCATAACCAGTTCAGCATGTTGCCCCAGTTCAGCAGGCCAAGAGGCCTCGAGGATCAGGTAGCTTCAGTGGCGCTCCGTCTAGGGGCCATTTTCAGTAGAGTAGAGGTCGTTCTTTCAGGCCTCATCAGTTGGCTCGTCCCAAGTATCGAGGGGCTTCTTCAGGCAGTGGTCACCAGGGGCACCAGCAGGGCCAGTCTTCACTTAGTTCCCACCCAGCTCATAGCTCTTCACATGCCTCTTCAGCTCAGGGTTCTTCTGCGCAGGGCGTAACAGCTGGCCATTCCGGCGCGAGGGGTTCCTATCAGTCCCCTTCTCTAGCATCCGGTATTTGCTTTGATTGTGGCAAGTATGACCATATGAGGAGGCAGTGTCCTCGACGTCGTGGTAGGCCTTCTCAGCAGAGGGATCAGCCCTCCTCTTCTACTCCATCCACTTCAGCACCATCCCAGTCAGGTAGGGATGAGGGTCTGGCAGCTAGGGGCCGCCCTAGGGGTGGAGATCGACCTAGTCGTGGTCAAGCTCGGTTCTATGCGCTTCTAGATAGGAGCGACGCCATTGCATCTGATGCAGTTATTATAGGTATTATCTCAGTATGCCACAGGGATGCTTCTATTTTATTTGATCCCGGATCTACATACTCTTATGTGTCTTCATATTGTGCCCATCATCTGGTTACGACCCTAGGGTGTCTTTCCTTACATGTGCATGTATCTACCCCGATGGGTGATATTATTGTTGTGGACCATGTGTATCGGTCATGTCTTGTTACTATTGGGGGTCTGGAGACCTGGGTTGATTTGTTTCTTTTGTGCATGGTAGACTTTGATGTTATTCTGGACATGGACTGGTTATCTCTGTGTCATGCTATTTTGGATTGTAATTCAAAGATAGTCACGTTGGCTATGCTAGGTGTTTCGAGTGTCGAGTGGCGTGGTTCGACCGATTATGTGCCCAACCGGGTAATCTCTTTCTTAAAGGCCCAGCGGATGGTTGGGAAGCGATGTTTATCATATTTGGCATTTGTGAGGGATGTTGGATATGAGACTCCTAGTATTGATTCGGTTCCCGTTGTGAGGGATTTCCCTGATATTTTTCCAGTAGACCTGTCGGGCATGCCTCCGGACAGGGACATTAATTTCGATATTGATCTGGTGCCGGGCACAAAGCCCATCTCTATTTCCCCCTATCGTATGGAACTAGCTGAGTTAAAATAATTGAAGGAGCAGCTTCAGGAACTCCTAGATAAAGGGTTCATTCGCCCGAGTGTGTCACCGTGGGGTGCACCGATCTTGTTTGTCAAGAAGAAAGATGGTACAATGAGGATCTGTATTGATTATAGGCAGTTGAACAAGGTAACAGTGAAGAACAAATATCCTCTACCGCGCATTGATGATTTGTTTGATCAGCTTCAGGGAGCGAGGGTATTCTCGAAGATTGATCTTCGTTCAGGCTATTACCAGCTGAAGATTAGGGATTCTGATATTATGAAGACAGCTTTCAGGACGAGATATGGGCATTATGAGTTTCTAGTTATGTCTTTTGGGCTGACTAATGCCCCAGCTGCGTTCATGCATTTGACGAACAGTGTGTTCCGGCCGTATCTGGATTCATTTGTGATTGTGTTTATTGATGACATCCTGGTGTACTCGCGTAGCCAGGAGGAGCATGCTCAGCATTTGAGAGTAGTATTACAGAGATTGAGGGAGGAGAAGCTTTATGCAAAGTTCTCCAAGTGTGAGTTCTGGCTTGGGTCTGTGGCTTTTCTGGGACACGTGGTGTCTAGTGATGGTATTCAGGTTGACCCAAAGAAGATAAAGGCGGTGCAGAGTTGGCCTAGACCGTCCTCAGCTACGGAGATCCGGAGTTTCCTCGGTTTGGCAGGGTATTATCGCCGGTTTGTCCAGGGATTTTCATTTATTGCTTCGTCCTTGACCAAGTTGACGTAGAAGGGTGCACCATTCGTATGGTCAGATGAGTTCGAGGAGAGCTTTTAGAAGCTCAAGACGGCTTTGACCAGAGCTCTAGTGTTAGTCTTGCCATCAGCTTCAGTTTCTTACACCGTGTATTGTGATGCTTCGAGAGTTGGGATTGGATGTGTGTTGATGTAGGAGGGTAGAGTTATTACTTATGCTTCTCGTCAGTTGAAGCCTCATGAGAAGAACTACCCTGTTCATGATTTAGAGTTGGCTGCCATAGTTCATGCTTTGAAGATTTTGAGGCACTATTTATATGGAGTGTCCTGTGAGGTATATACTGATCATCGCAGTCTTCAACATTTGTTAAAATAGAAGGATCTTAATTTGAGGCAGTGGAGGTGGATTGAGTTGCTCAAGGATTACGATATTACCATTTTGTATCACCGGGGAAGGCCAATGTGGTGGCTGATGCTTCGAGCCGAAAGACGGTGAGTATGGGTAGCTTGGCGTACATTCTAGTTGGGGAGAGGCACTTTGCAGTGGATGTTCGGGCTTTGGCCATTCGGATGGTGAGGTTAGATATTTCGGAGCCTAGCCGGGTGTTGACTTGTGTGGTATCTCGGTCTTCCTTATATGACTGCATTAGAGAGCGCCAGTATGATGATCCACATTTGCTTGTCCTTAAGGACAGAGTTCAGCATGATGATGCCAATGATGTGACCATTGATAGTGATGGTGTGTTGAGGATGCAGGGCCGGATTTGCATGCCCAATGTGGACGGGCATCGGGGGTTGATATTGGAGGAGGCCCACAGCTCGCGGTATTCTATTCTTCCAGGTGCCGCGAAGATGTATTAGGATTTGAGGTAGCATTACTGGTGGAGAAGAATGAAGAAGGATATTGTGAGTCATGTAGCTCGGTTCCTCAACTATCAGCAGGTCAAATATGAGCATCAGAGGCCCGATGGTGTGCTTCAGCGCATGGATATTCTTGAGTGGAAATGGGAAATGATTACTATGGACTTTGTGAGTGGTCTCCCTCGGACAGCGAGGAAGTTTGATTTGGTCTGGGTGATTGTGGATCGGCTGACCAAGTCCGCACACTTCATTTCGGTGAGTACTACCTATTCCTCGGAGCGGTTAGCAGAGGTTTTCATTCGGGAGATTGTACGGTTGCATGGGGTCCCGGTTTCTATTATATCAGATAGGGGTACTCAGTTTACCTCTCAGTTCTGGAGGACTTTTCAGCGAGAGTTGGGTTCACAGGTAGAGTTGAGCACAACGTTTCATCCTCAGACGGACGGGCAGTCCGAGCATACCATTCAGATATTGGAGGACATGTTGCGTGCCTGTGTTATTGACTTTGGGGGTTCTTGGGCTGATTACTTGCCTCTTGCAGAGTTTGCTTACAACAACAGCTATCAATCTAGCATTTAGATGGCGCCATATGGGGCCTTATATGGGAGACGGTGTAGATCTCCGGTTGGTTGGTTTGATCCTGGTGAGGCTAGGTTGTTAGGGACAGAGTTGGTCCAGGATGCCTTAGATAAGGTAAAGGTGATTCAGGAGAGACTTCGCATAGCTCAGTCGCGTCAGAAGAGTTATGCGGACCGGAAGGTCCGAGATCTATCTTATTCGGTGGGCGAGAAAGTCTTATTGAATGTTTCGCCTATGAAGGGCGTCATGAGATTTGGAAAGAAAGGAAAGTTGAGTCCGAGGTTCACTGGCCCTTTTGAGATACTTAGGAGGATTGGGGAGGTGGCCTATATGCTTGCTTTGCCACCCAGCCTATCGGGAGTTCATCCGGTATTTCATGTATCTATGCTCTGGAAGTATGTTGGGGACCCATCTCATGTGTTGGACTTCAGTACAGTTCATTTCGATGATGATTTGACCTATGATGTGGAGCCAGTGGCAATTTTGGGTCGTGAGGTTCAGAGATTAAGGTCGAAGGATATAGTTTCGGTGAAGGTGCAGTGGAGAGGTCGGCCCGTGGAGGAGGCTACCTGGGAGACCGAGCGGGAGATGCAGAGCAAATATCCTCACTTGTTTGAGACTCCATGTAGGTTTCTTGACCCGCTCGAGGACGAGCGTTTGTTTTAGTTGGGGAGGATGTGACGACCCGGCCCGTCGTCACGTGAGTTACCGCCCCGTTTCCCCCATATTGTTTTGCCTTATGTTTCAATATAGATATTTGAATTGATCGGGTGAAATTGAGTAGGTCTTAATTGGAAATGAGGCACTTAGCCTCTTAGAAGAAAGCTTGTTTTAGAAAAGTCAACCGAAAGTTGACTATGTGGTTAGAGGGCTCGGATGTGAATTCTGGTTGTCCGGTTAGCTTCGGGGATGATTTGTAACTTAGGAGTGTGATCGGAATCGAATTTGGAGGTCCGGCGTATATTTAGGCTTGAATTGGCGAAGTTTGAATTTTGGCGAATTCCGGTTGATAGGTGAGATTTCGATCCGAGGGTCGGAATGGAATTCCGAGAGTTGCAGTAGCTTAGTTAAGTGATTTTGGATATGTCTGCAAATTTTCAGGTCATTCGGACGTCGTTTGGTCGGGATTTTGATGGAATTCGCATTTCGGAAGTTTTTATGAAAACTAGGCTTGAATCCGATGTGTTTTAATGGTTTTAACGTTGTTTGACGTGTTTTGAGGATTGGAATAAGTTTGAATAAGGTTGTTGGATGTATTGGTGTTTTTGGTTGAGGTCCCGGGGGCCTCGGGGTGATTTCGGATGGTTAGACGGGGGTTTTAAGCAAATGTTGCAGTCAGATTTTTCACCCTTCTGGTATTTCCGCATCTGCAGAAAAGGAGCCTCTTAAGCGGTTCCGCAGATGCGGTGGGGGAGCCATAGAAGTGGATAGGTGAGGCCCAGGGGTTTTTCGCATAAGCGGAAGAGGGGTCGCTTTTGCGGCACCGCGTAAGCGGTTAAAAGACCGCATAAGCGGTTGATGGAAATCGCTTAAGCGGAATGCTGGGTCGCAGAAGCGGTCCAAGGTGCTTTAAGTTAGAACATATAAGCAGAACCACAGGTGCTGGCAGGAGACCGCAGAAGCGGAAATCGGGCCTGTGTTATAGTGAACAGTGTTCACGAACTTGGAAAAGAAGAAAACAATTTGGACTTCGAGCAAAGTGGGTTTTTGGGCGATTTTGTAGAGGACTCGAAAGGGCTTCATCAGGTACGTATATTTGGACTCGGATTATGTTATTATGGTGTTAAAACATGAATTAATCATGGAATTTCAAGGAATTAAAGGGTAAAAATGGAGGTTAGGGCTTGAAGCCTAAGAAGGTTTGAATTGATGATTTGAGGGGCCAAATGGACTTCGATTCTTGTGTATTTTATATGTACGGAGTCGTGGCGAGATGAGGATTTCGGTGATGTAAATTTCGTGATTTTTTGAGAAGCGGGCCCAGGGCTCGGGTTTTGCCAACTTCGTATTTTTGGGTATTTTTTGAGTTCTTTCAATTGGGTTTTGTTCCATTAGCCTATTGTAATGTATTCTTTGTGGTTTTGACTAGATTCGACGCAACTGCTGTTCTGAGGGTTTGAAACCTCGTACTTTCACATCGTGACGCTATATTGAGGCGTGACACGCACTCTACGGTGAGTGCGGGGTCGGTTACGGTTGGGGATTGAGACTTGGTCCATCCCGAGTATGATTTTTCTTTATGGGCGATTGAGACGCATACTTTATCACTGTAGATTGGGCTTATTGTCGTGTTTGGGGCCTTGTGCCGACCTGTAGAATCCTTAGGGGATCTTTATGTGTTTTTCCTCACTTGTGTGCATAATATAAATTCTCAGTCATGTTTTCAAATATTAAAAACAATATAATAATTGTGTTTTATACGTGAACCTTAAATGAAAAGGATATGAGGGCTGAGATCCCTATAGTATGTCACGCCCGATTGGCTGTAGAGTTATTTGACTGAGATGGGTCGGGGACCTAGTGGTGAGGAAGTTTCCTTGATATGGATCGTGCTACACGCCGTAGCGGTTATTATATATTGATATTGAGGCCTAGAACCTATTTTATGCCAATACCTGGCTGATATTGTGCTTGGGCTGTAGGAGCCCCTCCGGAGTCTGTACACACCCCCAATGAGCGCCGTCGACGTTAAATAAGTGGAGCGGGCTGCACGCCGCAGCGGGTACTGGAGTGTACCGTTATATGTGTTGCATTCTTTTCATGCATTATTTCTTGACTGTATTATTTGTTATATACTTTTTCAGCTGGATTTGATATGAACTGCTAGATGTAGAGTACTTTGTGCATTTCCTGCGTTTTCTTACTTTCAGACTTTAGTTATGTTTATTACTCACCGAGTTGGAAGTACTCACTTTACTCCTTGCACCCTGTGTGCAGATCCAGGGCAGTCTTAGGCCGAGTGATTCCAGCTGATCCAGAGTTCTTTCCGGGAGTATTTGAGGTAGCTGCAGGGCGTTCGCAGCCGATGATTCTCCCCTCTATCTTTATCCTTTATTTCCATATTATCAGTGTTATACAGACTTTGTAGTAGGATATTATTCTGTCTTTAGAGGCTCATGGTCGTGACACTGGGTCCTAGTTAGGCTGTGTTGGTATTTTGTAGATTTTCCTCATTATTATCAGTATTTTCGATTCTTATTTTAAATGATATTTATCTTCATCTGTTTAATTAATGGATTTATTGATATAAATGGTCGGTCTTGCCTAGTAGTGTGCTGGGCGCCATCACGACCGGGTTGGGGTCGTGACACAAAGACCTGGACACAAGAGTTGTTGACCTGTCGAGGGAGTTTGTGGCAGAATCTAAATTGAAAGGGGAGGTCCAAATGTTGAAACAGCAAAGGGCAAAAATGTATCGGTTTTGGATCAGGGGGCATCCTCCACCTTCATTCCCCACTAACTAAACTGAAAAACCTGCAACTATCCCACCACTATCACAAATCTAGATTCCCACTGCTACTGATATCTCCCTACAACCTTTTCACACTCCACCCACAAAACCACTTCATATTCCGCTCCTTTGACCACTCATGTTTTGGTAGCTCATCCACCTGCTACCTTTCCTCGATCCTCTAACGAGATTGTGTTCAAAGTCCCTAATGCCAAATAAAATGCTCCAGAACCAGCTTTCAAAGACTCAGATCAATATTCTCACACTCCTCATTTTGATCCTTCCGGTGAAACTAAAAAGCCTGCTAAGACAGTGGAGCAAGATGAGATATCAAGGAAGGAGAAAATTTTAGAGAAGTCTTTAAGAAATATGGAAGGGATAGGGATCCAGATAAGCGTGGCTTACAAAGACTTGTGCTTGTTTCCTGACATCCAATTGTCTGCTAGGTTTAAGATGCCGAAGTTTGATTTGTATGACGGAAATAGAGATCCCGTGGCCCATCTGAGAGGCTACTATAGTAAGATGAGAGGTGCCGGTGGGGAGGACAATTATTGATGGCGTATTTTAGTCAGAGTCTGAGTGGGTAGCTCTGGAGTGGCACACCTGCCAAGACTCTAGCAAGTGGTACACATGGGACGATATGGTTCAGGCTTTCGCCCGACAGTTCTAGTACAATAAATAGATCATCCCTGATCGCATTTCCCTAAACAAGATTGAAAAGAAGCCTAATGAAAGCTTTAGGAAATATGGGGTCAGATTGAGAGAGCAAGCTGCCAGAGTCAATCTCCCAATGGAAAAAAACGAGATGGTTGAGTACTTTCTTCAAGCTCAAGAGCCAACTTACTTTGGGCATTTGATCTCGGCTGTGGGTAGGCCTTTTAATGATGTGGTAAAAATTGGTGAAATGGTAAAAGATGGGCTAAAGTCGAGCAAGATCATGAACTATTCTGCTTTAAAAGCCACAACACAAGCAATTCAGAACGACACAAGAAGTTTGCTGGGTCAGAAGGAACATGGTGATGTCGCCATGGTTGTTTTAGAGTCACGAATTGGTCCAAAAGGTCCGCCTCACCAATATACTCCTCAACCGAAACCCCAAACCTATCCCCGAGCTCCATATAATCCACCTCAGTATTATCCTCCGAATAATGTCCGGCCATCTGTCCAACCACCGGGTCACTCCTTATGGCGAGCGTCAGCACTGCATAATGCGCTCTTGCCTTCATAACATTTTCAAGCACCCAGGAACCCTAGAAAACATGGGCAGAGGGGGAAACAAAGGCGAAGAAATAGTTTCACGCCAATCGGGGTGTCCTACACAAGCTTGTTTAAAAAGTTAAAGCATTCTGGCTTGATTGAGCCGCTCCTCGGCTATACTCCAGACCCATATACAAAAGGTTTTGATCCTACTGTACGATGCATGTACCAGTCTAACGTCCAAGGGCATAGAATTGAAGAGTATCATACTTTGAAAAGGGAAATGGAAAGAATGATTCAAAAAGGGGTAATTTTGATCAAGGACAATGATAGGGAGCATGTGAATCCTTTTAGGAAATCGCTTACTGAAGTTAATGATATTGAAGTTGGTAATGGTCTTAGCAATATTGATGTGGAACCCAGTGGCTAAGATGCCCTGCTTGATTATTGAAAAGACGCTCCATTTCTTGGTTAGCCGGGGAGGAGTTTTGGTGGTTTATTTTGTTATCATTTTTGTTGTTCGGGTTATTTCAGGATTGTAATCCAGATATTGTCTTGTGACTCAAACCCTTCTATCATTTTTTTTACCTAGTTCCTTTAGTCGTAGTAACTCATTTAGTATATCCTGGTTTGTTCTAGGGTTGTACCCTAGTTTATTTTACTTTTTTTTGTTGTTCAAACCCTTTCACTATCTGTATAATGCAATTTCATGTTTTCAGTTATTTGCAGTTAGTGTTTGTTTAGTTCTTTTTCCATTTAATTATTCTTTTCATGCTGGTTCTAGTGACATGACATGCACGCATAATTCGAGGCCTGGTCTTAAAAGTTAGTTTAATAATGAAGCAATGAAATAATTTTGAATATGGTAGGGACACTTGAAGAAAATAAGTACAGATTTGGACATTTTGAGATCGTTTGAAGCCCGAACCATGTGAAACTGGGGCAAATAATTTGGGAAGTTAATAGGGTGACAAGAATTCATTAAAGGAGAGTGCATCTCGAGCGATTTGCATCAAGCAACTTATAGTTCAAGTGCACCTCAAGTAACAGGATAAAATCAAGGAAGTTTTCTCCGAATTGACGGAGGATATCCATTGTGAAAAGGGAATCACCCAACGGGGGTTCTGTACTTGACAGGGCGCTAAATAAAAATGAAAGGCATATCAGTAATATCATTGTCGAAGCCGCAAAAGAAATGTTATGTGTGCTCTTCTATTTTTATTTCAAGTTTCATGTGTTGTACTTGATATTTTCAGGGATTGGGAGGTCCTCTTTTAGCTATCTAAACACTTATACCATGCGATATCCTTTTGAGTCTGATCCTATTTCTTTTAACTCCTATATTTTGGAATCAAGTTAGAGTCACACAAAAAAATCAAAAAAGAAGTTCATATTTCCATAGGTTTATTTTAGAAAGTTTATTCCAAAAGAAAAATTTAAAAAAAAAAAGAGAAAAATAGGGATTAAAAAACAAGGGAAAAAAAAGAAAAAGAAAAAAAGAAAAAAAGGAAAAAGAAAGAAAGAAAAAGAAAAAGGAAATTAGTAACAAAAAGTAGTCTTGTGAACTACGTTTGTCTTGATTCTTGTTGCCACAAGATACGTAGGCAGCTCTACCGTTCGGTCATAATAAATAAAATATTTCATAATCCGATGAAGTCGAGAGTGGGGCAGTCTTTCTTAGTAACTCCATCAAAAGAAAAAAAAGAATCAAATTCCCGTGATTTAGAAATTGGGGCAAAGTTTTTAGAATGGATTCAAAAAAGTGTAAATAAATTAATCCCATTGCCTTAGTTGTTTTGAGCCTTTATGATATCATTTCTTTCTAACCCTATCCAAAAGCCACATTACAGTCCAAAAAAGACATCTCGGATAATCTTTGAGAGTGCTGAGTTTAGACATGCCAAGAGTATATGATGTTTTTACCATGGTTAATACCTTGCCATCTGCAGAATCAGAGGAAATAAGAAGAAAAGAACAAAATGAGAGAGACTTATTGATGAAAACCTTCACAGGCACCACAAGGCGATGGTGAGTTGAGAGAAAGAACAAAATGAGAGAGGCTTGATCGTGAAAACCTTTTAGGCACTACAAGTCGAATAAGGATCGGGAATCAGATTAGATAATCAGAGCATTGAAGCGCAATTTTATAGTTTAGGGGTATAATAAGAGTTGAACATCACACTTGCTTGAGAGATTATACCACTTAATCAAAAGGTGCATGTCATGGTCAGTAGAGTTGGTGTCTATATCTGATAAGTTTCTACTTAGTAGTTTTCTTGTTAGTAATCATCTCTTTCCATTGTCCTTTGCTCTATTGCTTTGTCTTGTTTAATTCATCCACCTAAATCTGTTTGGTCAGAACAATTAAGAAATGAATTCAAAATTTGCCACCAGCTTTCAAATTGCACAAAATAGGATTTGGCTAGTACATCAAAGTGGAATAAGTCAGAGAAGAGCAATATGCACACTGAGTTGGTAACAATCAACGATCCTTGGGATTCATGTGAACTACAAAGGTTTGGTATATGTCAATTCATGAACAATGCAACAGATAGAGGATGATGGGTGAACGTGTCAAAGGTATTTTCTATGATAAGGTTGACAAAGAAAGTGGTTAACCAATGAAAAGCAAGGTCTTCCAAGTAGAAATAAAAGTTATCATGGCAAGTGAAGGAGCATACCAGCGGGTTGGGTGTGCTCAAGGCAACCATACCAGAAATAGAATGATGCAAAAGTTGAAAAATAAGGTGTTAATGAAAGTTCAAGCGGTCAAACGGTTTGTGAATTTTGTGGAAGATACAGAGGTTCAAATTGGAAGGACAGAATTGTAAAAAATCGGGTTGGGTGTAAAGCACTCGGGTCATTCAGGGTCCTGCGATTGAGATTCAGTCAGAAGTCAAACAATTCTTGGTCAGTCGAAAGCAATCAGTTGGAGCAAAACACGACAATGGGGAAGCCACTTTCAGCAAGAATGCCGCAAACTAACCACCACACTTTCAAATTGACATGATTTTTTTTGATTGAAATAGGGGCAGACAATTTTGTTCATTTCAGAGAAACCCTCCGTAAGGAAAAAAAAAGTACCAGACAGGCTCGGCAGTAAGTTCCAATACCCTATTGGATAACAGGATTTAGTAAGTTTCGAGGCCTTCGCAAATGACAAGGTTTGACGAGAGTTCTACTTTTGGGAAGTGTAATTTGGCATTTAAGTTTTCACTTTTGTAATGAGGGTCGGTTTGAAATTTTCAGGATAAAGGAATTTAATTTAGAATTTATTTTGATAACAAGAATTGGTTAACACTCACAGATGTTCCCAATATCAAACTAGGGCAGGAAAAGTTTGTTTGTTTTGTCTATTTTTGTTGAAATCTGGCACCCACCTGGAGAACAAAGGGAAATAAGCAGTTTCAGAGGAGTCAGTTCGAGTTCGGAAATCAGTTACCCACCCAAAGAACATAGTGAAAGCAGTAGTTTCAGAGGAGTCAGTCCGAGTTAAAAATCAGGCACCCACCTGGAGAACAAAGGGAAGACAGTTCAAGTGTTGGAAATCAGGTACCCACTTGGAGAACAAAGGGAAAACAATTCAAGTTTCGGAGGAAAAGAAGACAATTCAAATGTTGGTAATCAGGCGCCCGCCTGGAGAACAAAGGGAAAGCAGCAATATTCAAAGGAAGACAGTTCAAGTCTTGGAAATCAGGAGCCCACCTAGAGAACAAAGAGAAAAAATTCAAGTCTTAAGGAAAAACAGTGCAAGTGTTGGTAATCAGGCACCCACCTGGAGAACAAACGGAAAGCCGCAATGTTCAAAGGAAGATATCAATCAAGATCCCACCTGGAGAACAAAGGAAAACAATTCAAGTCTCTAGGAAAAATAGTGCAGATGTTGGTAATCAGGCACCCACCTAGCGAACAAACGGAAAAAAATAATGTTCAAAGGAAGACATCAATCAGGATCCCACTTGGAGAACAAAGGGAAATAGTTCAAGTCTCAAGGAAAAACAATGCAAATGTTTGTAATCAGGCACCCACTTGAAGAACAATGGGAAAGAAGCAATGTTCAAAGGAAGACTGTTCAAGTTTAGCAATCAGGCGCCTACGTGGAAAACAAAGGGAAAACTAGTCAAGTCCCAAGGAAACGCAGTGAAAGTGTTGGAAATCAAGCTCCCACCCGGAGAACAAAGGGAAAGCAATAATGTTCAATGACAGACAATTCAAGTTCAGCAATTAGACTCCCACCTGGAAAACAAAGGGAAAACAATTCAAGTTTTCGAGGGAAGGAATACCACTCAAATGTTGGTAATCCAGGCGCCCACTTGGAAAACAAAGGGAAAGCAGCAATGTTCAAAGGAAGACGGTTCAAGTTCAGCAATAAGCCACCAAAACAAAGGGAAAACAATTCAAGTTTCAGAGGGAAGGAATACAATTCAAATGTTTGTAATTAGGCGCCCACCTGGAGAACAAAGGGAAAGTAGCAATGTTCAAAGGAAGACGATTCAAGTTCAGCAATCAGGCACCCACCTGGAGAATAAGGTAAAGCAGTTCAAGTTTCGAGGAAAAACAGTGCTAGTATTGGCAATCAGGCGCCCACTTAGAGAACAAGGAGAAATCAGTCCAAGTTTCGAAGGAAGAGAGTTCGAGTATTGGCAATCAGGCGCCTACTTGAAGAATAAGGGAATTCGCTTCAAAATGCAATTCAAGTCAGCAACAAAAGAAGATCGCGGCAAGAATGCGAGTCAACAGTCCGAGATGATCAACGAAAGTTAGTCACAATCAAGAATAAAGAAAATAAAAAGAAAGGCAAAAAGTGAATCCAAATACAGAAGTTGATGAAAGATGTGGGCTGCTTAAGACATGACTGAAGTCACAAGCATGGTATGTCCGGTTTTGATCCGAAAAGCTGAATAAGAATGAACTAGCACCTGCAACTAGCAAGCGTCAAGGTTCAAATCCAAAGTCTGCATGAAGAAGCATTCAAGACTCAAGATCAAGCTTAAGGATACTTATAGATAGGAATCTTGTAACTCGTAATTGATAGGCTTAGCTAGTCTTTTTCATTTTATGATTTTTGATGTAATAACAGGACTACGGACCGGAACCTCGGTGTAATAACACCCGACCGGCTCTCCACCTCAGTATACTCCATCACTGTTTCTACTTCTGAACTACACGTGGCCTGATTCCTTTATAGCCAAGGATACGTAGGCAGGTCAGATACCAGGGCTCGGTCACATTTCCCTTTCTCTTAGTTTTGGTCTCCGTAAATAAGGGTCGGGTCAAAAAACCTGTGTAGTCATTCTTTGTTTGAAAATACTTCGTATTTCCAGTCAAAGAGGGACAGCCGTAGACATGTGATTTTTGACCCTCCCCAAGATTTTTCATATTTTAGCACGTAAATATTTAATTTAGGCTTAATATCGCTATCTCAACTAATTTTAACTCTTTTACTTTATTTTATTACACAAAAATAAAAATTACAAAAAAATAGTTTCATTAATGTTTTGTAGTCATTTTTAATCTTGAAAAATACCAAAATAGTTTTAGTTTAATGGTCAGTCTTATTTTAACACTTATTTTACTTAAGTAGGAATAATTAATAAATGAGATCGTATTTTAGTCTTGTTCGCGGGGGAAGAATAAAATTTTGGCTCAAACGATCCATTTTTGATCTAGTTTTTGGATCTAGCCCATAATTCCCAAGCCCATAATTTCTCATACCTTCTAACCTAAAAAACCCTACAAAAACCTATATCCCTACACTCTACAATCAGCCAAAATGGACACAAAAAGAAAAAGAAAAATGGAGGGACCTAAAAGATGCAGAGGATCCGCCGTTCCTCAACAAAACATAAGACCCCAGTCCCATCGCTCTGCTTCTTCTTCGACCATACGACAACCCCCATCGGATTTCCATTTTTCTTCTTCATCCCAACAACAACTTTTAGCAGCCTCACGCCAACCACACTACACATACCCACAGTCAACAAACAAAAAGGGAAGAAAATCGAAGATGTATACTTCTACCTCTCTATTCCCTTTTCGATTTTGATAGATTAAGAAAAGAGAACAAAAAAATAATAAAAACGAAAGTATTTCGCTGCTTCCTCTTCTCAGTTTCAATTTTCGTTCTCAAATTATAGAATCTGGTTGAGTGGTGGTCGTGTTTGAGTTCGAGTTTTCCGTTGAAGTCGCCGACGAGTTGTTTTCCTAGTTTGTGGTCCATATTTCAGATTTCTTTGCTTTATTTAAATTTATATTACAAATTTGTTCATTTGTTATTTCCAATCTCCTTTTTCATTGATGTGTGAATAGTTTAATATACTGATTATCTTGAAATCGATTTTCGAAAACCGATTTTCAATTTTTTTTTTACTTGACCTCTATTTTTTTGACATTGTTACTTGGTTGAATCGGTCATAGAGATGAATTACAGAGGGTGTTTGGCTAAGCTTATAAGCTGGTCAAACTGGTTTATAAATACTTTTTGGCTTATCTACGCGTTTGATAAAATTAAAAGTTTATAAGTTAGTGCTTATAAGCCAAAAATAGGCCAAAAGCCACAAGTTGGTCTTCCCCAACTTATCAAATTTCAGCTTATAAGCACTTTAGGTTTGACTAAAATATTTACTATTCTATCCCTAAAATACTTCTTTTTAAACAAAACTCTTTGTATACCCAATTTTTTAGCTGCTTATTATTAATTTCAACACTTTTGTCCAAACATGTAACTGCTTATTGTTTAAATCAGCTTCAGCAGTTAAAAATACTTTTCAGCACATATGCTTATCAGATACTCTAAATCAGCTGAGCCAAACGGGCTCATATTCAATTTAGGTTGAGGTACTTCATTTTTATTCCAATAGGCTATGACTCCATAAAAGTATTTGCTGACGTTTTTTTTCTTCTTTCCCTGTGGCATAACAAAATGTTTGTTTGCATCCATAGGAAATCTGATTGAGCTTGAAAGGTATTGCTTGAAATACAGTGGTTATTTGATAATTATGAAGCTAATTTCCTACATGCTTTTCGGTAAAAATATTTTTCTAGTGAGCAGTATATATTTACAACGATTCTTTGTCAATGCTTTGCACCGATGCACTAATTTAGTTCTCTAGTGGATTGTTGTGCTCTATTCTGGAGACTAGGAACTGAATTAGCAATATATTTGATTAATATGTGCATTATCCTATATCAAGGAACAAAACTGTACAAGTGACCATTTTTGGGTATAACTTGGTAAATTGCAATTGATGTGGTAATACAGACAATAAGAAAGTTAATTTTCTTTTACATTGTCACTTTATATACGCAAAATATAGGTTAAATACTTTCTTAAATATAGTTGTGGGACTCTCTCAGTGACAATGTAAACCGAAGTATGCGTTCACACAACTTCGTCCAAACATTCTTAATAGTAACAAAGGTTATTATTGTGATTGGAGACGTTCGCGTGACATGATCACAATCCTAAAAACCAATTCGGAGTATGCACAACTTCGATCAAACTTTCTTAATAACAAAATGGTTGCTAATAGGCTGCGAATTAATTTTGGTTCATATAATCCAAGGTGTGCCATCTATTAATTTAATCATTCATGGCCCTCGTACTAATTTCATAACCTAGATATAAATATAACAAATGTTCGTAGTTTGCTTTAGGCACGTTTAATATACTATCGTGGTTGTGGACACGTGCGCGCGACATGATTGCGATTTTAAAAATAAAATCGGAGTATGCGTTCGCGCAACTTTGGCCAAACTTTTCCTAATAATAATAAAGCGTCATTAATTGTACACACGTTCACGTGACATGATTTTTGACGCACCAAACAAATGGGTACACGTACGTGTGACCCGTTTCAAGATAATTTCTTAACTAAAAAAGGCAAATACACATAGCTTCTAAAATGAGTAATTAGACAATTTGATTAAGCAAAGTATTATCAAAGCGACTGTGCTAAAATTACGAAACCCGAAAACGCCTAGTACCTTCTTCCGGGTTAATAGAATTCCTTACCCGAATTTTTGTGTGTTCGCAGACATAAAAAAAGTCAAATCTTCCTTCGGGATTTTAAACTGGTGACTTGGGACACCATAAATTATCCCAAGTGGCGACTCTAAATCTAATAATTAATTCTTTTTTGATTGTCACTTAAATTGGAAAAAACTCCCTTATACCCTTCAGGGATTAGGAAAAAAGAAGTGTGACAACCAAGATTTGTTCTCACTTCCCTCTTTTAATTTTCTGTCTCGACAAATCAAAGAACTTGTATTAAGTTTGGGTATTGCAATATAGGAACTATTGCTTCAATTAGTTTTGTGATTCTGGTCATCAATAAAAGCAAATTTTACTTACTCTTTTTTCTTCTTAATATCTCTCTTTTGTATCAAAAGAAATTTGGCGGAGTAACCAATAACAAAAAGTATGTACGAGGGAGACATAAAACCTTTCCTCTGTATAAAAAGGCCCCTATTTGTTTTTTAACAAATGACTACATAGAATTGTAATTAAACTTCATTAGGTTATAACCTAAAAGAAGTAAATTTCATGCTTATCGAGTTTGAAGAGCCCTCTAGAAACAATAAAAAGATGGGAAATCACCACTTATGTCCGCTCATAAGTAAGTTGTAACTACCCGATCGGTTATTTCAAGCATTAACATTTAGTTCGGTGGTTTAAGGTCTTGAATAGCTTTATATAATGCATTACAAATTGCGTACATTGTTGGTTTGGGTTTTGGTAGATTTCGGAATGATTTAGAACATTTAGTACCTAGTTTAGAAGCTTATGTTACAAGTGTTGATCAAGTTTGACTTTTATATATTTGATCTTGGATCGGAGTTTTAATAGTTTTGTTAGGCCTGAATGGTGAGTTTTGCCTCAGGCATATATTTGGATTTGGATTCGGAGGTTTCTAGGTTGATTTGACTTAAATTGGTAAAAGTTAAAAGTTTAGAAATTCATAGGTTTGACCCATAATTGACTTTGTGATTATCAATGTCTGTTTAGGATTTCGAGCCTTGGAATAGGTTCATATGGTTATTTATGACTTGTATGTAAAATCTGAGGTCATTTCGAGTTGTTTAGGCATGTTCGACGTAAGTTTGGAATTTAAAAATTTTGATTAGCCCTGTATACGGTAACATCGGAGGGGCCCATTTCGCGGTCATCATGTTTCTTCGTAGGCACGCTTCCTAGGGCTTGAGGTAGAGATCGAGGTACAATCTCGTAGGGTTACCAAATGCCCGACTCTGGGGCAACTTGGATCGACAACTATGATGGAGAATTGGGAAGTTCCATAGATACTTGATTGAGGCTGACATGCTGGTATGTGCCCGTACCGTGGCATTGAATGGTTGTACCAGATATTTATCCTTGTAATAAATGTACTTTCTATTATGTTAGGCTTTCCCCTGATATATTAAAGGGATCCTGGTCATTTTGTAGAGAAGTTACAATATACTGCACATTACATCCAATACAAGAACATTTTCTGCTCTCTAACTTAAACATATTCTCTTGGTTTCATTGTTTTATTGCTTATATTTATTGTGTTCTATTTATTGTTATTCATTTATTACTCATTATTGATCATAAAGAGCTTCCATCACAACTCTCATAACTGTTAGTACTCCATCAACTGCCCTTAGCCGGCCATCCAACTTGACCTCGAGACCCCGTATACGCTAGCTCGAGTCCCCGATTTCCATCCATTCAGATTGATTATTACATTATCTACAAGTTCTTATCTTGATTTCTAATGCTTCACTTAGCATATATTGCCTAACAACTAGCATAAAAATAGATGACATATTTTTAGAACCATAAAATAAAATCTAATTGTTATTACCATTTTCAAGGTAAACAGTTTGACACCTACCGTGTGGCTCAAAATAATAGTGATTGTTTTCTTGCTGGTTTACTACATAACGCAAGTTATCTTTCACACTTTTTCTTATCCAATATCTTTGATTTCAGGACAAAATGTCTAATACAATAAACGGACATGAAAACAACAATATTGAGGACTATAGAGAAAATGGTGTAGTTATTCCAGGTGTTGGTGTACCACCACGAAACCCTGAGGATGCACCAGAACCAATTCCCATAGACATGGTCTCACGCAATGCTTAACACGTCAAAATAAGCTCCCACACCAACATGAGCATATACTAAGGAGATCAACAAGACGTTCAAAAAACCCCAGCTCAAGAAGAACAAGGGGTTAGACTTCATGTCATCTTCGAGATGTTACAAACACAACAACTGGCAATTGCTCAGCTGTAAAGCTACCAGAAAACTCCCAGCACGGTAGCACCAAAAACAGCTACCGAAGATGAGTAGGTAACAAAATCAAGTAACAATGGTTCAGTAGCTAACCACCCCATCATAAAGATGCTCAAGGACCTCAGAAAGAGAATCGAGTCAGACAAGAAGAAGATGAAGCCAACGACAAAAAGGTAGAGACCTACAATTCTAGGGTCGATCAATCTCCGAGCGCACCCCTGATCTTGAAAGATGAAGATTAGAAGAAGTTCGTACAAAAGCCGTTCCCACAGGAAGCGGCCCTAAAACCCATTCCAAAGAAGTTCGTAATGTCCGAGGTTCCGAAGTACAATAGAACCTCGGACCCCAACGAGCATCATCACTATTTACACTTATGCAGTGAACGGAAACGACCTAAAAGACGACGAGATCGAATCCGTCCTGCTGAAAATGTTCGAAAAGACACTTTCAAAAGTGGCGATAATGTGGTATCACAACTTAGCCCCAAACTCGATAGATTTGTTTGCCATAATGGCGATTCCTTCATAAAGTCACATGTTGGTGATATCAAGGAAGCTACAAGGAAATCCAATATCTTCACATCAAGTAAAGGGAGAACGAGATGCTGCGAGAGTTTGTATCTCGCTTTCAAATGGAACGAATGGAACTACCTCTAGTCTCCGACGACTAGGCAGTGCAGGCCTTCACTCAAGGTTTGAACAAGCGAAGCTCGGTAGCTTCAAACAGCTGAAGCAGAACATAGTCGAATATCCCGCCGTGACTTGGTCGGATGTCCACAACCGATACCAACCAAAGATCAGGGTCGAAGATGGCCAACTAGCATTCCCCCCAGGTTTGGTATATCCTAGTAGGCTTCCGGCAAAGGAGCCAAAGCTAAAAAAAGAAAGATACAAACCATACACTAAAGATATATGAAATACCCCGAGGCGTAACATACCCCGTAATGACCGAAGGATGGATCGAGGCCAGAATCCTTGGGGACTTGTTAGCAAAGCTCGATTTGATAGGCACACAAGGCCGACGGAGGCACCCCTCTTTTCGGAATACAACTTCAACGTTGACATTTCTGACATCATATTCGCCATCGGTAATACCAGAGACACCAGGTGACCAAGGCCGATACAATCATATCCACCGCAAGGAACCATAACTTAGTGTGTGAATTTAACAACACACATGGTCATAGGACTGAGGATTGCCGACAACTCCGGGAAGAAGTATCCCGATTACTCAGCAAAGGCCACTTCCGAGAATTCCTCAGCGATGGAGCTAAAAATTAGTTCCGGGAAAGAGAGGCATCCAAGAAGAGTGAAATAGACAAGACACAACATGTCATCCACACGATATTTGGAGGTATCGATGTTCCACCAGAACCCATGGTCAGGAGAACAAAAATATCCATCACCAGGGAAAAACGAACTCAAGGTTACATACCCGAGGACGCACTCACATTTAGCGACGAAGACATCGAGGCTCTATCATAGCCCCATAATGACGCATTGGTAGTTTTTTTCTTGTAAATACATTTCAAATTAAGCATGTGCTTGTGGATCCAAGTAGCTCGACCAATATCATCATGTCGAGGGTGGTGGAGCATCTCAGACTGGTCTACAGATCGTGCCCACCTCTCGAGTCCTTAATGAATTCACATGGCGAGCAAAATAACAAACGGAGAAATCATACTCCCAGTTAACGTGGCAAGCACTACCCAAATTGTCAAGTTTCATGTCATCGAATGAGACAAGAGATACAACTCCTGGCTCGGAAGGTCATGGATATACTGCATGAGAGCAGTACCATCCACCCTCCATCAAGTGATGAAATCTCCGACAAAGGATGGGATAAAAATCATCTACGGGGAACATCATGTAGCAAAAGAGATGTGTGCGGTGCACGATGTGGCACCAGTGCCAATACCTCTACCATTGAAGGAGCCAAAAGATAAGCAAATAATAAAATAGTAATAACAAACTATATTCTCGTCTACACCCGACTAAACAAGCAAAGGACCGTGCCACGTCCTAAAAGCAAACGTTCGAAGCACATTGAGGCTCAAAGCGACATAGGCACTAAGGTATTATCATCTCCCCTTTTAGTCATATTTCACACTAACCTGTGAGCAGGTATCCAATCAGAGCAGCCAAAACACTTTCGAACTTGAATGCCGTAGGTTTTAAAAGCTTACGTTGCACTCTTTTCCTTCGACCAGGTTTTTAACCCAAGAAGGGTTTTACCAATAAGGTTTTAATCGAGGCAACATCTATATGTTTCCTAATAAAGACTCAACAATTATTCAAGGCTTCTCTTCAATCAACTTGAATACTGTGGGGCACCCCCCAGAAGGTCACCTTCTCGGAGAATCCAAGATGTGCTAAATGGGGTCTCGATAGGTGATGTTCTAAACATCAATACCACACAAGGGGGGGGGGGGTGATTTGTATGGTACACAATTGTTTGCTTAAACTGCTTTTGAAAGGACCTGGTTCTTCTATGTGTTCCAACCACTACTGTTGCGGAATAATGAATAAAGAAAATAAAGAACACAGAGATTTTACATGAAAAACACCCGGCTCAAAAGGTGAAAAATCACGATCTACTACTCAGTAAGATTTTCCCCAACACTTCACTAAATCACTGAGCCAAAACAACATTTACAAAACTCTTTGTAAACCTAAGGATTAACTCTAATCCAGCTGTGGCACACAACCTCAACTGCTGCGATAACTTCAAGTTAACTCTAACTTGAATACTCAAAGTACCTAATACAATTGCTTCTATGAAAGCTGAAAGGTACAATATGAAAACACCTACTACAATTGAACTAGAAATAAAGAAAAACACATAAAACTCTTTATGGAGACGGTTCTTCAATCTGGTTCATGTAGCGTCAGGTTTGCACACTTTTATCGCACACGAACTGCTTGCAAAATGCCTTGCTATTTTGCTCCCAATTCACATTTAACTTTTATGTTTTTGTGCAACACTTTAATGTGAGAACATCGTGCAATTTATAAAGTTAGTGGATGAAGAAATAACTAGAGTTCTGATGCAACTCTTCCTTGGTGGAAGAGTTCTAGTTATCTTGAACTTATAACTCCTTCCCTATCTTGAATTATGTTCTCTTTAATTAAGGACTCCTTTTCCTTATCAATTATGCAACCTTTTCGTTTAGGAGATATTAAATAAACCAAATTAAGCTTATCTCCTTCACGTGCAACCCACATGCTCGAATCTGCCCGTTTCTGTGCACCTGAGTGATGGACCTGGTTCATCTTGAGTTCCTTTTCAGTCTTCAAAACTAACCTTTACATTGGCTAACGAATTCCCCCTTTTTGATGATGATAAACTCTGTGCTTTTCATAAGCTTAGGCCGTGTTTCAACTCAGCTCAACATTTTTCTTGGAGAAGTTTTAGCATGTCTTGAAGAATTCCATCATTCTTCTCGTTTTCCCTTGCAAGTTTAGTTCTGAGAACATCCCTCTTAGATTCTACCTCAACCAATCGTGTCTTCAGCCTTGCTATCTCAATATCCTTTGCCTCACTCTCTTGTAGACTCTAGCTTTGTTGTTGATAGGTGTGTCTTTTTAGATGAACCAGTTCATTAGGAATGACATTGACTTCATAATTGCAAGCAAGCAGAGTATTAACCCCAAAATGATCCTTTCTTGTACTAACCTCCCACTTCTTCATAGATACCTTGAAATGTACAAGCACAATTGTGAGAATAGAACCATAGAGAATGGCATGAGTTTTGGTGTTATTGATAAACCTATCAGAAGGTCCGCGAGGGTTTCCTATTCAGATGGAACAAGTTCATCTATATTTTTTCAAGTTGAACCAACCTCACAGCAGCTTTGCCAGACCCATTTCCCCCCTGTTTTGCTCACACTCTCTTCTATTTCACTAAATTCCTCTCCCTAAACAACCATTTCACCGATTTCTTTTGTTAGACCAACATGAGTGGGTGAAGAATCAGCCACTGTAGTCCCCTTTCCCCTCATAGTACTCCTAGCGCCATTGCTCTCATTTTTTTTGTTTTTCATTTTTACTATCAGTTTCTCTAGATTATGTAGTCTCAACACCTGCTATAAATCCTACAAATCTATTCTCCAAATTTGCAGCAACTTTAGAAATTGTCTCAAAAGAAACTTTAGAATCAGAAGATACTTGTTCAGTTTCGGATGCCTACTTTATTCCCCCTTAGTAGTAGACTTAAACGAATCTTCAGTTTTCTAGGATTATTCTTCCCTGCCTGCTTTCAATTGCTTGTTTATTTTCTTGATCTGCTCTCCTTCAGCGACATTCTTTACAATACTTTTCTTAGAGATTGGTGTTCTAGAAGGTGTAGAAGTGGTTTCTTGTGGTAGTGACGAAGGATTTTCAGAGGTGTTCGACATATGTGGGCTAGGGTATGGAAGAGAAGAGAATTAGATTGTGTCTGGAAGATGAAAGAAGAATGAGAGTTTTTGACGGCTTGAGAGAGATGAGGTAAGGAATACACTAAAGTTGATCAATATACATGGGAATAATTGATGGGGTAACTATAGCTTTTCAGACTCTTAGAAGTTTAATCAAACTGAAATTTAGTTTTGAAGAGACGTTGGAGTGTATCCCTAGAATCTAGGTATTTCTAATCGATTGGGACTCTTTTGAACGAGACTGATTCACTTGTAACGAGTAAGTCCAAAAGGAGTTTGGTATTTGGTAGGACTCTACTCATAATCCAAATATAGTTATTTCAAATTATGCATATTGCATAAAACATATCGTGTTACCTTGATTTACCAGGTTCTTCACTGATAATTCTCTTGTGTGAGTCTAAATTTGCCAAAATAGAGAAAATATCATTAGAGATTAATGAGTCATTTTAACACATGGCATAAAAGTATATTATGGAAAGCATGAGATTATGAAAGATTTAATCTAATTATACGCAATTTACAGACTTTCTAACCATTTTTTTTTTCAAGCAATTTATTTTTTTTCATTTTTTTTTGTTTAACCTTGAACTAGTCCTTTTAGGTGAACTTAATCATCCTTAATTCTAACCTGTTCCTCTCAAAGTGATCTCTACTTAAGGCTTTTGTGAAGATGTCAGCTTTGGTTGTTAGTAGCACAAAACTCCATAGTGATCAAGCTTTTCTCATATTTGTCCCTAAAAAATGGTGCCTAATATCTATGTGCTTAGTACTCTTATGATGAATCATGTTCTTTGTCATACTAATTGCATTAGTGTTATAAAAAAATAGAGATGCAACCAACATCAATTCCAAAGTTCAATAATGGTTGTTTGATCCACAACAATTGAGCACAACATGAAGCAGCAGCAACATACTAAGCTTCAGCAATAGATAACGCCATTGAATTTTGCTTTTTGGTAGCCCGTGACACAAGACATGAACCAAGAAAGTGTGCCATACCTGAGTTACTCTTCCTATCCACAAGGAAACCTGCATAATGAGCATTAACATATCCCACTAGGTTAAAATTACTACCTTTTGGATACAAAAGACAAACGTCAATGGTGCCTTTCAAGTATCTCAATATTCTCTTGATAGCAGTCAAGTGAGACTTCTTTGGATTTTCTTGAAATCGAGCACTAAGACCTATACTGAAAACAATGCCAGGTCTGCTAGTAGTAAGATAAAAAGAAGAACCAATCATTTCCCTATACAACTGCTGATCAACAGATGAACCAAGTTTATCTATATCCAATTTCGTGGATGTTGCAATAGGAGAGTCAATTTCTTTGGATGTTCCTTCCTGGTTTTGTTACTGAGGAATAGGTTTATATACAGGTTCTCTCGAGGTTTGAGGATCAGGTCCTCTCTAGTCAGTTCCCCCTATCATGTTGCCCTGGGTAGAAGAACCTATTCCATCAACCGTTCCTTCTTCTGGTGCAGCTTCAGTCTGGACTGTGATTTCACCATTTGAATTTTTTATCAGCCCAATCTCTTCATTATCTTATTCCTGCCTCTCAAAAAAAAGGTTAGATTTAAAAAAATAACACATACATTTTTTCTACACACATAGTTCTTTTACTTTATATCTTATAAGCTTTACTATTTGAAGAATATCCCAAGAATACTCCCTCATCACTTCCGGGATCATACTTACCTCGGGAGTCTTTGCCATTATTATGCGCAAAACACTTGCATGTAATGTCCTAAGATGGGATATAACTAGCCTCCCTTTAAATGACTAATATGGAATCTTCTTCATAAGAGGTCTAGTCATGAAACTATTTATGATGTAGCATGCAAAAATTCAGCAAACTTAACATTTTCAAATTTAGTTCCATGATCAGACCTAATTTATGCAAGTTGATTACCTAGTTGTTTTTTAGTGTTTCTAACAAAAGAAGTAAACATGTCAAATGCTTAATCTTTAGATGCTAAAAACAATGTCCAATTAAACCTAGAGTAATCATCAATAAGCACCATCATATATCTTTTACCACCTCTACTTAATGTTCTCATTGGACCGCAGAGATCCATATGGACCAGTTCCATTGTTATGGTGGTACTTACCACTTTATTGCATTTAAAACAGGACCTTACCTACTTCCCTTTTGCACAAGTCTCAAAAATTTTGTCTTCCTTGAACTTGATGTTAGGTAGATATATGACTAGATCATTGGAGACTAATTTGTTGAGTTGACTCAGACTTGCATGTCCAAGTCTCTTGTGCCAAAGGAGGGGATCATTGTCCAAGACACATAATCAAGTGAGTTCATTTTCTGAAAGTATGGAAAAATCTACAATGTATGTATTGTTTACTCTTTTTCCCTGCAAAACAATCTTGTCAATGGTAAGATTAATCACAAAATATTTGGTAGTGGTGAATGCTACCAAGTTAACTTTATCACATAATTGTGATACACTGATTAGACTGTATTTTAGGCCATCTATCAAGTAGACATTCTCAATAGAGTGAGAATTAGTCTTACCTACCTTTCCAACCCCAATGATCTCACCTTTCTTCCCATTTCTAAAGGAGACATTACCTCCTTTGAGGTCCTCAAGTAAAAGGAACTAGTTCTTGCTTCCTGTCATATGCTTTGAGCAGCCACTATCCATGTACCATATTTGGCTGCTCCCTTTCAATTAGACCCATAAAAGGAAATCAGGGGTTAGTACTAGGAACCCAAACTAATTTGGGTCCCTTTCTATAGGCAAAAGGGTGAATCAGATTCTTTTTAGCCCAACCTGGCAGCCTATTTTTCCCTTGAACAAATTCTTTATTCTTTTGACAAGCCTTTTCTTTTGCAATACATTTACTTTTATAGTGACCAGTTTTACCAGTGTGTGCAAATTTTATTCTCAGGAAGTGTGAGGTACTTACTTTTGGGATCCCACTTAGGTGCAGGGGTTCCGTACCCAAGTCCTCTGCTACTGCTACTATGGTGTTCATGTAGCCATGAAAGTGCGTCGGAGGACCTATTCCATTTACAGGTTCTATCTAGCTCGTGCTTAACCTTGTTTAGATCCTCCTTAAGGACTCTTATCTGCTCATCAAAATATGTATACTTGTACCAACTAATCAAAAGAATACTTTCCCCACCATCAAAACATTTTGCGTTTCAAAGAAGTTTGTTATTTCTTACAAAAATGGCTTTAGAGCCAAAAACGACCCAATCACTCGGGGAATGGAGTCAAAAACTCAAAGCCATCTGACCTCCGGGTTGGAAGCTTCGAACTTCTAAGCCCTCAAAAAGGCAACACCAAGTTTAGAAAAAACAACTCTAGAGCCAAAAGACGTCCCGAACACTAGGGGACTGCGTCAAAAACTCAAAGTCCTATGATCTTCGAGTCGGAAGTTTCAAACTCGTAAGCCCTCAATGAGGCAATGCCAAGTCTGCAAAAATGGCTCTAGAGCCAAGAAAACTTTCAATGTCTTGGGGACTGTTGCCAATTGCCATACCATCGACTTATAAAAAACCGAGGCCATAAGACCCATATAGGAAACCTCGACATCGTAAGACTTCAAACAAGGCATGAACTATACTTGTACCAAGTAAAAATATCTGTAAGACCTCAAGCAAGGCATGAACTATAATTGTACCAAGTAACCAAAACTGTAAGACCTCAAGTAAGGCATGTAAAAAATTATAAGACCTTCAAAAAGGCATTACCCCAATCATATAGTATACATCCAAACTTGTAAGACCCCTAAAAAGTCATACCCTCGATATAGACACCACTATTTTATTCGGGAACTAAAAGGCTACGGCCAAACATAAATGACTACGGTTATAAGGCTCCGGCCAAACTAACGCGACTTGAGGACGCCCGACCATCGCTATAAAATCACAGGCCTTCAATTACTTCGAAAAGAACCGGTCAAGAAGGCTACTCTCGATATAGGCAAATACGTTTTGACCATGTCAACTCCAAATTATAGCCTTCAAGACACTCAACCACCTAGCAAAACCTACGGAGATGCTCGTTGATTGCCATATAGCGACTCACAATCGAGGTATTTATCGAACTGTCGAAGATTCAGGCAAACACGATTTCAAAAACTCCTTAACGAGGGAAATATAAAGCCTGTATTAGAGGTCGTACCTATCCAATGCTTAAGATCCACTGCCTCCAGCCCATATAAAAGGGCGTACTCATCTAATGCGTAAGAGCCATTCCTGCAAGCCCATATAAGAGGTCATACCGACCTAACGCGTAAGAGCCCAAGGGCCAACTTTAAATTCATAAACTTAAGGTTCCATGAGCTCGAGTTGAAACCCGACTCGGAGACTAAGCCCAAAAAAGATAACTGAATAAGCCTAAGAGCTTAAATGCCGACTTATACTAAAACGTCGTACCGGTCAAATGCGTAAGAGCCTATGGGCCAGCCCAACGAGCCCCAGGGCCATACCATAAATCTACGGGTTCTTTTAATTCAAATACCAGCTCATCTGGCTTATGACTAACAAACATCAAAGCAAAGGGAAGTGTATGAAAAATGAAACGCAAGGCTTCCTTTTATACATATATGTAAAAATATACAAGCTCCATTTACAACGTTCTTTGAAAGCACTATACACAAAATCAGAAAAGGAAGGCCTAATCACGTCCCCCTCGGGCACTATGGCTCGTCGACCTCTTTCTCGCTATCTTCGACATCGAACAGAAGGAACTTAGTGTCATATTCATCTGCCTTTGCCTGCTCTATCATTTCCAAGATCGGACGCCCTAGCATGGATCCCCTATAGGGTTTTCCTCAAAGATTTACACCTAACATACCGTTTGCTCCTACTCTCCTAGTCGAGAGCCCCTCTCAGCTTAGCTCGAGCATCGGCAACGTCTTGCAAACAGATGGCCAATTTCTTATCAGCCGTGGTTCGGATCTCCTTAGCTTCAGCTCGAGCATCTACAACCTCGGCCTTCATCTTTAGGAGTTCGTACTTGAGCCTCATAATCATGCTCGTTCAGACCGAGTTATTTGCTTGAGCATTTCGGAGTTGCACTTTGAGGCGGAAGCCTTGGCCAAAGCATTCCTCTTTACCGCAACTTGGGCATCTACCTGAGTCTTTAGCTCTTTACACTCATACTTAACCCGACCAACTTCGCCCCAAAGCATTCTAGGTCTTCTATTTTACTCTGCAGCTGGAAATCAGAATATTAAACTTCAGAAGCAGAAGGAGGAACATACATCGACTTAAAATAACGGTTACCTGTCTTTCGATATAGCTTTCGTAGTTCCGACATCGATCTGCCTCATATGGAAGGTAATCCAACTCATATCCCCTCTTCTTACAAATAAGACTTAGGAATTTCTCCCCATACAAAGCTTTCCACAACCTGGCTTCACGGCGAAGTATTTCGGACTTAAGTTTCTCAAAGGCATGTGAAAAGCTAGCTCAATAAGAAAGGGAAAGCAGGAAACTAAAAAAGCCAGTACTAACTGCCAAAACTCACCATGTAACTGAGCCGCTGAGCTTCATCTAAAGTCAAGCACACATCTACTGGCTTGGCCTTATTGGCCCCAGTAAAACTACTCCCAATAGGATCACGGTCGCGTGTTCCACTCGGTTCAGTCGGCTACTAGCCTCGAACTTCCCTCGAAGTACCTTCAGCAGGGGAAGAGGAAGGTGACAGGAAGCCCTTGTCCCTCGAAGTACCTTCGACGGGAATGGGAGACGGCAGCAAGAAAGGAACCATCTTCCCAAAGTTAGAGGATTCAGAGGCCGCAGGTGTGAGCAAGTATTTTATTCCCTATGTGAAATACTCCTACAAATAAAATAAATAGATTTTTTTTTCAATTGTTTGCAGTTTTATAGGATTTTTGTAGGGATTTTTGTTAATTGTTTGCATTTCTGTGCATGTTTACTTTTATTAAAATCATGAAAAAAATACCATGCATTGCATTTAGAGTTTGTTTCCATGTTTTTAGGATTAGTTAGTTAATTAATTACTTTACTAAAATGAAAATCATAAAAATGGCTCATTTTTACATTTTTAGCTTTTAACTTTAGACTAGTGATTTTTCTCTTTTAATTTAGGATCACCAAATTATTATAAATGTTATAATTAGGTAATTGGATTAACTTTACAATTTAGATTAATATAGGATTTTTAATTAAAAAATAAAAGAAAAACAAAAAAATCAAACAAAAAAGAGGGAATTGAACCAAGGGTTAATTTGAAATTGGGATGGATAAATTAACCCCAAATTTGCACTAAACCCGTATCCCAAATCAACCCAAACCCAGGCCCAAAACCATCCTTACCCGGTCCAGTTCCCCACCCTCCTAAAAACAACCCTGTTTTGCCCCAAAATGATCCCAGGCGTTGATCATCACAAATCAAACGACTGGGAACTAGCCTTAACTTAGCATATGACTGTCCGAACCTTTCACCCCCCCCATTCGAACCCCTTCATTTCAGTCTCTCACCCAAACCCTAGCCAAACCCTAACTGCCCTAAAACTCTCCGACGTCTCCATCGCCAACCACCCATCGAAAAATGCCTCGCGGTGGTTCCGGTGCTCCAAAACTCCCCAAATTTGTACCAAGAAACCACCTTTCCCTCCACTTTTTAAATCCACAAAACTCTTCCCCAAAATCTCCACCCAAATCCTCCAATTTTAGATCTAAAAATCAGACCCCAAACCCTAGTTGCTCCAAACTTCCCTAGATTGATGCCATGCAACCCCTGTCCCCTCCTCTTCCTAAATCCATCATCGATTTCCCCAAACAAACCCACAAAACATCAAAATTCTAAATCTAAGAAGGAGTTTCTGTCTGTGTTCGAGTCTTGAGTTTTTTTTTCCAGAATTTTCCTTTGAGGATTAGGCTTTTAGGAGTCTTTTCTTTCAAGGAGATCCGGTCAAAGCCATGCAATACCGGATCCCTTGAAGGAAAAGACCTCTATTGGTCAATCGAGGTGGAGACAGACCTCAAAAGTTGTCTTGCTTGTTTTTTACTCCACAAATGGTAAGGTTTCACCATTTACCTCTCTAATTTTTCTTCTCTTTTCTTCAATATGCGAGTTAGTTTTCTTCTAGGTTGATTTTCAATTTATGAAACATTGTGTTCTTCATTTTAAGAATCATCCCTGTTTCAGTCATTGGTTGTGTTCTAAAGCAGTTGCTTAGAAGGTAATTTATTTAGTTTCTGTCATGACCCTAAACCCATACTTGGTCGTGATGGAACCTCTCGTAAAGACAAGGCCAACCGACATATCTCCAATTCGAAGTCAAACAGCTTAACAAAAATAAACCAGGCTAAAACATGATTTAATAATTTCTAAATACCAGATAACACCATAATAATGCAGAAGTACAACCCAAAGTGGAAGTGTCACTAGTCATGAAAATCTATTAGAGTATGATTACAACTACAAGGTCTAAAATATACAAAACAGGACTGATGAACGAAAAGGGAGAAAAGCGGTGCTGTGAATGCTGATAGCCACCGCTCTAAACTCCGATAACCCTGCCTCCAATCAACCAAAAACTTGCTACCGGGTGTATAAATACCTGCATCTGCACACAATGTGGAGGGAGTAAAATGAGTACTCCAAATAAGTGAGTAATGAAGGTAAATAACAA
Source organism: Nicotiana glauca (assembly GCA_026770625.1). Lineage (NCBI taxonomy): Eukaryota > Viridiplantae > Streptophyta > Magnoliopsida > Solanales > Solanaceae > Nicotiana > Nicotiana glauca. The sequence goes on along the minus strand of MU750054.1, from coordinate 187,287 downwards.
CCGAGTAGTAAGAAACCACGTAAAGCAAATCAACATGCTGTATAGAAGCAATGTAAAACCTTCTGAGAAAAAGCAATGAAGCTGTGAAATCCTTAGAAAACATCTTAGGTCACTTCAAACCTCTTTTGAAAAAGACTTTTTCAATAGTTACGCAAATGAATGCAAAATAGTTAATGCTGATAAGCACAAAAAATCTGCCCCTCAGGCACAAATACCATAGTATAACAAGTAAAATGACAAGTAAATATGAAAGATGAACACATAAATGTTCGCCCCTCGGGCACAACTAAGAATAGTACCAGCCCCTCGGGCTTGTTGATACCCAATTTTCCCCTAAGTATTTTTATGCATAAATATTTCCAAAATAGCATATTAGTGCATATATAAGCACATCCAAGAGTTTTGACATTTTTAATGATTTTTTAAACCAATTTATTGCCTATTTTTACACAACAAAATCCAATAATTATTCCCAAAATTATCATTTTGGTGAATAATTCATTTTATTTTCACATTTATACCTAAATATAATTAAAGTAATTTTTGCATTTTTTTACAAATTTGCTTGGTATTTTAAAGCTAAATTGCATATAATTGCAATTATAGCCTATATTGTAATTATGATATTTTATGTTTATAAAATTAATCCCAGCATTTATTAATTAATATTTATATAATATTTATTTACCCAGTCCATTTAATTTATTTTTAAAATCAGTATTACTATTTTTATCAAATTAAAAGGGGAAAATTGACTATTTATGATTTGGACTTATTGCATTTCAATTTTAGCCAATTTGGCACCCCATTTCAGCCCCAATTTAAAATCCAATTACCCAACCCAATTAACATGCCTACCCGACCCAGTACATGTTGAACCGACCCAACCCATTTCCCTTTTAAATCTCAGCCGTTGATCATTTAGATCATTGGCCACCGTTACTTCTTACCTTTTTAATTTCACACAACCGCCTAACCCTATCTCATTTTCCCAATCAGCCGCCCTCAAACGCTCTCGTCTCTCGAGCTCTCCCAAAACCCTATCCGCCGCCTCCCATCAAAACCCTAATCCATAGCTCCCCAGACTCATCGGAGCCCTACACGGGCCTCCCGTGACTTCTATGGTCTCATCTCTAAGGTCCTATGACCAGATCTTGAAAAGGTCTCAACCAATCTTTGCTTGATGGCTTTTCTCCAGTCAACTTCAACCTCTGTCCGTCCAGCCATGGCCATTCGAGTTCGATCTTTGACTTCTCTGCTCAGATCAATGGTTTCCAAAGCCTATCTCGTCTCTAGTGTTTCTTACGAAACCCTAATCTCTGATGTTCCTTCGATGTATTTAGATCTGTTCTGGATCTATGTGTGTGTGAACCTTCTATGCATTTTTCTCAAGGATTCTTTAATGTTTGCTTTTAGAAACTCTATTTTTCTCAATTAGGGTTTCATGTTATTTTATCTCGATCATCTCTTCTCTGAATCTCGACGTGTTTTTACTATGTTTGTTTGTATTATCTTTTATCCGAGCTCGCATGTTGAAAACCCAAATTTTCTTGGGGATTTTGTGTGACGACCCAAAGGGTCATCACCATATTTCTCCCTTTTTTCGCGCTTCTAAGGCCTTGGAAACCTCGCTTTCGGTTACCTCGATGCGCAGTCCGGTCGCGAAGCCGGATAGTGTTTATGTTAAAATATGTGAAATTATGTGAAAAATTTGAAGAATTTTGATATTAATATTTATATAATTGAATTTGGTCAATATTTTGGGTAAACGGACCCGGACCTGAGATGTGACGGTCCCGGGAGGTCCGTAGAAAAATATGGGACTCGGGCATGTGCCCGGAGTCAAAATCCGAGGTCCAGAACCCGAGTAAAAGAATTTTTCTATTAAATTATTTTTTGAAATTATTAAGGAAAAATGGAAATGAAAATTGATTAAAAGACTAAGGTATCGGGCTTGTATTTTGGTTCTGACGCCCGGCACAGGTCTTAAATATGCGCTAAGCACTTTCTGTGGAATTTGGTCGAAATCGGAAGTCGTTTGACGTGTTTCGGACCTAAATAGCTAAAGTTGGAAGTTTATGAACTTTAAAATGAAAATCATGAGTTTTGGGGTTTGATTCTTTGATTTTGATGTTATTTTGGCGATTTGATCGCTCGACTAAGTTCGTAGGATGTTATTGAGTTAGTGTGTGTGTTTGGTTGGGAGCCCCGAGGGCTCGGGAGTGATTCGGAGGTGGTTCGGGGTGGTTTTACACTTAGAAAATGCATCGAAAATTCTCAGTTGTTGCAGACCAGATTTTGCTCTATGCGAACGCAACCCTCCTTCGCATTCGCATAGGTCTGACTCACTCCTTTATCGCATTCGCATGGCTTCAACGCGTTCGCATAGCATAGAGTAGGCCTCTAGAAATTTCCTTCTACGTGTTCGTACACCCTCCTTCGCGAACGCGTACAACAAACCTGGACCCCCCCAGTCTTCCTCTATGTGTTCGCATAGGCCCTTCGCGTTCGCATAGTGTACCTGGCCAACCTTCTTCGCGAACGCAATCAGGTTCCGCGTTCGCATAGGTTCTTTTTCCTTCAATGATTTTATTATAAACAGAACAGTGTATTACGGTATTTTACCATTTTTTCCACACGGACTCTCCTCTTTCACACTCCATAGACGATTTTCAAGCTCCTCTTTCTCCATATCTCTTTGGGCAAGTATTCTTAACTTCATTATCTCCTAATTGGTTCATGCAAACACTAATTTCCCAGCCCTAAATCATCAATTCAAGGTAGAAAATGGGGGTTTTGGGTAGAACTAGGGCTTTGGGAATTTTGGGTGATTCAACCTCAATTTGGGATCGAATCTTGAAATAAATTGCATATTTGAACTCGTGGGGTTATGGGTGATTGGATTTGGGTCCGAACCTCGAGCTTGGACCATGTGGGCGCGGTGTCAGATTTTTGAATTTTTGGAAGAATGATGGGAATTTCATTTCTAGATTATGGGATTATGTTTTTGAGCTCTTAATGATACTATTGAACTAAATTGTGACTATATATCATTGTTTCGAAGTTGGATTCTAAAGGAAACGCGATTTTAGAGCCTTGATTGCTATTTTCAGACCGAGGTAAGTGTTTGTTCTAACTTTGGCTTGAGGTATTAGGATTGGGGTGTTCTTTGCTACTTGCTAAATGTGGAGTACGGTGTATAGGCATGGTGACGGTTATCTGTGTACTGGAGTCTAGCATGACCGTGAGTCTTATATGTGTTGGATTCGGACTTAATGGTACATCTTTCTTTCTTGGGTGGATAAGCATAATATATTGTGATTGGTTTGGCTTTTTGAGCATTTGCTCGGAGTAGAAACTGTTACCTGAGAAATAGGTGATTAAAAGTGGAATGTGTAGCGATTAGTCCCTTGCCGGGACGTAAGTATTTATTGTATTCTCCCTTGACGGGATGATTGAATTGTTAATTTTATTCCCTTGCCGGGATTTTCTTGTGATTGTTGTTACTCCCTTCGCACTTGAGTTGCGGTCGTTGTTTGGGTGAGTTCTTGGTGTTAAATATTAAGGATCGGGTTGCACGCCGCAATGGTATTGATGAATATTGAGGATCGAGTTGTACGCCGCAACGATATTGATTGTTGAGGATCGGGTTGCACGCCGCAACGAAGATATCTGTTGATGATCGGGTTGCGCGCCGCAACGGAGTATGGACTGAGTGTATTGTGTCATATGTAGAGACTTCCTGTGTTTTCCTTATCAATTGTTATTGTTTAGCTTTATTTCTTTACCGTTGATTCCTATATACATAGACTGTAGTACCCCAAAGCTTGTTTTCCCCTACCCCTTTTAACTGTTTAAATTAGTGTATTTCCTGTTATTGTACATATATCTGTACCGGTTAATTGTGGTAGGTCATGTCTAGCCCCGTCACTACCTCGTCGGGGTTAGGGTAGACACTTACCATCACACGGGGTCCGTTGTGCTGATACTACACTTTATGCATTTCTTTTGCACAGATCAGGACGCAGCTTTCGGATCGTAGCAGTATTCGATCGAGAGAAGACTTTCAGTCCAGGGACTCTTGAGGTAGCCTTGCTGACGTCCGCAAGCCCGAAGTCTCTTCCATCTTTATTCAGTTTGTTAACTCTTGTATTGAAACAGACTGTTATGATTTCTTTTAGACGGTTGTATTTAATGAATCTTAGAAGTTCATGAGCTAGTGACACCAGGTTCTGGATAGAGATATGTTTCAAACTTCCGCATTTTTGGTTTTATTTTTATTTAGCTTAAAGTCTTCCGCACTTGTTAATTGATTTCCGTTTATTTATCTTGTTGAGATTTATCGGAGAATGTTTAAAGTTTGGCTGGCCTAGTTCCGTTAGTAGGCGCTATCTCGACTCCTGATGGTGGGAAATCTAGGTCGTGACAATTTGGTATCAAAGCTCTAGGTTGCATAGCTCTCGCTACTCACGGACAAACTCAGTAGAGTTTGAGGGATCGATACGGAGACATCTGTATTTATCCCCAGAGGCTACATAGTTAGGAAATTTTTTACTTTTGTTCTTTCTTGTCGTGCGATTCTGTTTCTCAATTATTGATTGTCTTTCTACTCTGTTCTTTCGCAGATGGCAAGAACATGTGCTTCTTCTTCTACCGCGCAGTAGCCCGAGCCCCCAGTAGCAGCTCCTGCAAGGGGCAAAGGCCGAGGCCGTGCTAGAGACCGAGGCAGGGGCAGAGCTCAGCCCCGGGCAGCAGTTCCAGAGGTGGAGCCTCATATTGACTATGATAAGGAAGTTCCTGCCCCAGCAGCTCCAGTGGGCCCAGCTCAGGTCCCAGGAGGGGTCATGTTCTCCCCAGACCTTCAGGATGCTATAGACAGATTTCCAGGCTTTATGGATAGTGTCACTAGAGTGGGTTTGATGCCAGTAGCACCAGCCACTTCTCAGGCTGGAAGAGGGGTTCAGACTCCTGCTACGCGTACTCCGGAGCAGGTAGCTCCCCGGACTCAGGTCCCAGTGGTTCAGCCAGCAGTGGCAGCTCAGACAGGTATTACAGCTCAGGCCGTCGATGGAGCAGCTATGTCTTCAGATGCTTTGTGGGGACTTGATCGGTTCTCCAAGCTCTTCACCACCACTTTCAGCGGTGCTTCATCAGAGGATCCACATGATTTTCTATTCAGCTGTCATGAGATTCTCAGGACCATGGGTAGAGTGGAGACCAACGGGGTCTATGTTTGCACCTTCCGGCTTGCAGGATCCGCCAAGACTTGGCGGAGAGATTTTTCCCTATCTAGACTAGCAGGGTCTCCAGCTTTGACATGGGATCAGTTCGTAGAGTCGTTCTTGGAGAAGTTTCTCCCCGTCACTCGGCGGGAGGCACTTCGTAGGTAGTTTGAGCACATCCAGCAGGGCTCCATGAAAATTACACAGTACGAGACTAGATTTGTTGACTTGGCATGCCATGCGGTTGTGATACTCCCTACGGAGCGAGAGAGGGTCCGGAGGTTTATTGATGGATTGATTCAGCCGATCCGTCTCCAGATGGCCATGGGAGTTGGTAGTGATATTTCCTTTCAGGAGGCAGCCAATGTGGCCGCAGAGTTGAGATGGCCCTCTCACGAGGGGGTGGTCAGATGTAGGACAAGAGGCCTCGTCATTCTGGTAGGTTCAGTGGTACCTCGTCTGGAGGTAGGGATTCCTATGGTAGAGGTCAGTCACTGAGGCCCTTTCAGTCAGCTCTTTAGGATTCTCATAGTACTCCAGGCAGCGGTGGTTCTCAGCAGTATCATTCAGATCAGCAGCCTATTAGTGCACCCCCACTTTAGAGCTTTCAAGGAGGTCATTCAGGGAGGCATGGTCAGTCCTAGTTTTCTCAGTTGCCGCATTCAGCTAGGTATTATGAGTGTGGAGATCTCAGTCACATCAGGAGATATTGCCCGAGGTTGAGAGGTGCACGATCATAGCAGCAGGGCCCTCGTCCCATGATTCAGGCAGCAGGTGATCCACCGGCCGCCCAGCCAGCTAGAGGTGAGGGCGGGGATCACAGAGTAGAGGTAGGGACAGTAGAGGTTGAGCTTCCACCGACAGAGGCAGAGGTCAGCCAGTAGTTGATTGTCCTAGAGATGCGACTCAGGCAGGTGGGCCCCACCCCCGGTGTTATGCTTTGCCAGCCAAGCCAGAGGCAGCGTCTTCCGATGTTGTTATTACATGTACTATTCTGGTCTGTGACAGGGATGCTTCAGTGCTATTTGACCCTGGGTCTACGTATTCATATCTGTTGTCTTATTTTGCTCCCTAGTTGGCTAAGCCTATTGATGCCTTGGTTATTCCTGTATATGTATCTACACCAGTGAGTGATTCCATAGTGGTCGATCGAGTCCATCATTCCTGTGTAGTAGTATTTGAGGGTCTTGAGACCCGTGTTGGTCTATTGCTTCTAGACATGGTGGATTTTGATGTTATATTGGGAATGGATTGGTTGTCCCCGTATCATGAAATCCTAGATTGTCACGCTAAGATCGTGACCTTGGCTTTACCGGATTTGCCCCGATTGGAGTGGAGAGGAACCCCAGGACATGCCACCCGCAGTGTTATTTCATATGTTAAGGCTCGATGTATGGTCGAGAAGGGGTGTTTAGCTTATTTGGTATATGTTCGTGATTCCAGCACAGAGGTTCCTTCTATTGACTCAATTCCTATTATTCGAGAGTTCCCAGAGGTTTTCCCTTCAGCCTGCCGGGTATGCCGCCCGACAGGATATTGATTTTTCTATTGATCTGGCTCCAGGCACGCAGCCCATTTATATTCCTCCATATCGTATGGCCCTGCCAGAGCTAAGATTTGCTTGAGAAAGGCTTCATCGGGCATAGTGTTTCTCCTTGGGGTGCGCCAGTTCTATTTGTGAAGAAAAAGGATAGGTCGATGAGGATGTGCATTGATTACCGGCAGTTGAACAAGGTGACGATAAAGAACAAGTATCCACTATCGAGGATTGATGATTCGTTTGACCAATTGCAGGGTGCGAAGGTGTTTTCAAAGATAGATTTGAGATCGGGCTATCATCAACTGAGGATTAGGGCGTCTGATGTCCCTAAGAAAGCATTTCGCACTGGGTACGGGCATTATGAGTTTTTTATCATGTCATTTGGGTTGACCAATGCCCCAGCAACATTTATGGAGTTGATAAACCGAGTGTTCAAGCCTTATTTAGACTTGTTCGTGATAGTCTTTATTGATGATATTCTTGTGTACTCCCGCAGTCAGGAGGAGCACGAGCAGCACCTCAAAATGGTTCTTCAGACTCTGAAGGATAGCCAGTTGTATGCCAAGTTCTCGAAGTACGAGTTCTGGTTGAGTTCATTTGCATTGCTGGGTCATGTAGTATCGGCAGAGGGCATTTAGGTAGACCCAAAGAAGATTGAGGTAGTCAAGAATTGGCCTCAACCAACTTTAGTGACTGAGATTTGGAGTTTCTTGGGATTAGCAGGATATTATCATCGGTTCGTGGAGGGGGTTTTCATCTATAGCAGCCCCGATGACCAGGTTGACCCAGAAGGGTGCCCAGTTCAGGTGGTCAGACGAGTGTGAGGCGAGCTTTCAGAAGCTCAAGACGGCTCTGACTACGGCATCGATATTGGTTTTGTCCACATGTTCAGGGCTTTATACAGTTTATTGTGATGCTTCCCGTATTGGGCTTGGCGCAGTATTGATGCAAGATGTCAGGGTCATTGCTTATGCTTTGAGGCAGTTGAAGATCCACGAGAAGAACTACACAGTCCATGATCTAGAGTTGGCAGCCATTGTTCATGCTTTGAAGATTTAGAGGCATTACTTGTATGGTGTGACGTGTGAGGTGTACACTGATCACAAGAGTCTGCAATACTTGTTCAAGAAGAAAGAGTTGAACTTGAGGCAGCGGAGATGGTTGGATCTATTGAAGGATTATGATGTTACTATTTTGTACCACCCGGGGAGAGCCAATGTGGTGGCAGATGCATTGAGTAGGAATTCATCCAGCATGGGTAGTCTTGCTTATCTTCCGGTCAGCCAGAGACCACTTGCTTTGGATATTTAGTCCTTGGCCAATCGGTTTGTGAGGTTGGACATTTTTGAGCCTAGCCGAGTATTAGCTTGCACAGTTGCTCGTTCTTCATTATTGGAGCATATCCATGATCAGCAGTTTGATGATCCCCATTTGTGTGTCCTGAGAGGCACGGTGCAGCGTAGAGGTGCCACGAAGGTGACTTTAGATGCGGATGGTGTTTTGAGGTTACATGGGCGAGTATGTGTGCCCAATGTTGATGGGATTCGAGAGTTGATCTTAGCGAAGGCCTATAGTTCTTGGTATTCTATTCACCCAGGTTTCGTGAAGATATATCAGGACTTGCGGCAGCATTATTGGTGGCGTTGGATGAAGAAGGACATTGTTGCATATGTGGCTCGATGTTTGAATTGTCAGCAGGTCAAGTATGAGCATCAGAGGCCTGGTGGTGTGTTTCAGAGGATTGAGCTTCCCGAGTGGAAGTGGGAGAGGATTACCATGGACTTCTTTATGGGACTTTCGGTGACTCGGAAGAAGTTTGATGCTATTTGGGTCATTGTTGATAGGCTGACTAAGTCAGCATATTTCATTCCTGTTGCCACTACCTATTCATCGGAGAGACTAGCTGAGATCTACATCCGGGAGATTGTTCGCCTTCATGGGGTGCCGACATCTATCATTTTGGACCGAGGTACCCAGTTTACCTCGCGCTTTTGGAGAGCAGTTCAGCACGTGTTAGGCACCCAGGTTCAGTTGAGTATATCATTCCATCCTCAGACAGATGGTCAGTCCGAGAGGACTATTCAGATATTGGAGGATATGCTCCGAGCCTGTGTTACTGATTTTGGAGGCTCTTGGGACTAGTTTCTTCCTTTAGCAGAGTTCGCCTACAACAATAGCTACCAGTCCAGCATTCAGATGGCTCCTTATGAGGCATTGTATGCTAGGCGATGTCGGTCTCCAATCGGATGGTTTGAGTCGGGAGAGGCTAGGTTATTGGGCACAGATTTAGTCCAAGAGGCCTTGGATAAAGTCAAGATCATTCAGGACAGGCTTCATTCGGCTCAGTCGCGGCAAAAGAGTTATGCAGATCACAAGGTTCGAGACGTAGCTTTAATGGTTGGCGAGCGAGTATTGCTCCGTGTATCGCCTATGAAGGGCGTGATGAGATTTGGGAAGAAGGGCAAGCTTAGCCCTAGGTTCATTGGCCCATTTGAGATTCCTGATCGCGTGGGAGAGGTGGTTTATAGGCTTGCCTTGCCACCTAGCTTGTCAGCCGTGCATCCAGTGTTTCACGTGTCTATGCATTGGAGGTATCACGGAGATCCTACCCACGTGTTAGATTTCAGCACTGTCCAGTTGGACAAGGATCTGTCCTACGAGGAGGAGCCGGTAGCTATTCTAGACGGGCAGGTTCGACAGTTGAGGTCGAAGAGTTTTCCTTCTGTGCGTGTTTAGTGGAGAGGTCAGCCTGCTGAAGCATCGACCTGGGAGTCCGAGTCTGATATGCGGAGCCTTTACCCTCATCTATTTCCTGACTCAGGTACTTCTTTCTTTTGTCCGTTCGAGGACAAACGGTTGTTTTAGAGGTGGAGAATGTGACGACCCAAAGGGCCATCATTGTATTTCTCCCTTTTTCTGTGCTTCCGAGGCCTTGGAAACCTCGCTTTTGGTTACCTCGATTTGCGTGTGCAGTCCGGGCGCGAAGCCGAAAAGTTTTTATGTTAAAATATGTGAACAATTTGAAGAATTTTGATATTAATATTGATATATTTAACTTTGGTCAACATTTTAGGTAAACCGTGATGTGACGGTCCCGTGAGATCCGTAGAAAAATATAGGACTCGGGCATGTGCCCGGAGTCAAAATCCGAGGTCCAGAGCCCGAGTAAAAGAATTTTTCTGTTAAATTATTTTCTGAAATTATTAAGGAAAAATGGAAATGAAAATTGATTAAAAGACTAAGGTATCAGGCTCATATTTTGGTTCCGACGCCCGGCACAAGTCTTTAATATGTGTTAAGCGCTTTCTGTTAAATTTGGTCGAAATCGGACGTCGTTTGACGAGTTTCGGACCTAAATAGCTAAAGTTTGAAGTTTATGAACTTTGAAATGAAAATCATGAGTTTTGGGGTATGATTATTTGATTTTGATGTTATTTTGGCGATTTGATCGCTCGACTAAGTTCGTAGGATGTTATTGAGTTAGTGTGTGTGTTTGGTTGGGAGCCCCGAGGGCACAGGAGTGATTCAGAGGTGGTTCGGGGTGGTTTTACACTTAGAAAATGCATTAGAAATTCTCAGTTGTTGCAGATCAGATTTTGCTCTATGCAAACGCAACCCTCCTTCTCGTTCGCATAGGTCTGACTCACTCCTTTATCTCGTTCGCATGGCTTCAACGCATTCACATAGCACAGAGTAGGCCCCCAGAAATTTCCTGCTACGTGTTCGTACACCCTCCTTCGCGAACGCATACAACAAACATGGACCCCCCCAGTCTTCCTCTATGCGTTCGTATAGGGCCTTCGCGTTCGCATAGGCCCTTCGCGTTCGCATAGGCCCTTCGCGTTCGCATAGTGTACCTGGCCAACCTTCTTTGCGAACGCAATCAGGTTCCGCGTTCGCATAGGGTCTTTTTCCTTCAGTGATTTTATTATAAACAGAACAGTGTATTACGGGATTTCACCACTTTTCCCACACGGACTCTCCTCTTTCACACTCCATAGACGATTTTCAAGCTCCTCTTTCTCCATATCTCTTTGGGTAAGTATTCTTAACTTCATTATCTCCTAATTCTTTCATGTAAACACTAATTTCCTAGCCCTAAATCATGAATTCAAGGTAGAAAATGGGGGTTTTGGGTAGAACTAGGGCTTTGGGAATTTTGGGTGATTCAACCTCAATTTGGGGTCGAATCTTGAAACAAATTGAATATTTGAACTCGTGGGGTTATGGGTGATTGGATTTTGGTCTGAGCCTCGAGTTTGGACCATGTGGGCCCGGTGTCAGATTTTGGAATTTTTGGAAGAATGATGGGAATTTCGTTTCTAGATTATGGGATTATGTTTTTGAGCTCTTAATGATACTATTGAACTAAATTGTGACTATATATCATTGTTTCGAAGTTGGATTCTAAAGGAAACGCGGTTTTGGAGCCTTGATTGCTATTTTCAGACCGAGATAAGTGTTTGTTCTAACTTTGGCTTGAGGGATTAGGATTAGGGTGTTATTTGCTACTTGCTAAATGTGGAGTACGATGTATAGGCATGGTGACGGTTATCTATGCACCGGAGTCTAGCATGACTGTGAGTCTTATATGTGTTGGATTCAGACTTAATGGTACATCTTTCTTTCTTGGGTGGATAAGCATAATATATTATGATTGGTTTAGCTTTTGGAGCATTTGCTCGGACTAGAAATTGTTACCCGAGAAATAGGTGATTAAAAGTGGAATGTTTAGCGATTAGTCCCTTGCCGGGATATAAGTATTTATTGTATTCTCCCTTGCCGGGATGATTGAATTGTTAGTTGTATTCCCTTGCCGGGATTTTCTTGTGATTGTTGTTACTCCCCTAGCACTTGAGTTGCGGTCGTTGTTTGGGTGAGTTCTTGGTATTAAATATTGAGGATCGGGTTGCACACCGCAACGGTATTGATGAATATTAAGGATCGGGTTGCATGCTGCAACGATATTGATTGTTGAGGATCGGGTTGCACGCTGCAACGGAGATATCTGTTGAGGATCGGGTTGCGCGCCGCAACGGAGTATAGACTAAGTGTATTGTGTTCGTATGTAGAGACTTCCTGTGTTTTCCTTATCAGTTGTTATTGTTCAGCTTTATTTCTTTACCGTTGATTCCTATATACATAGACTGTAGTACCCCAAAGCTTGTTTCCCCCACCCCTTTTAACTGTTTAAATTAGTGTATTTCCTGTTATTGCACATATATCTGTACAGGTTAATTTTGGTAGGTCATGTCTAGCCTCGTCACTACCTCGTCGGGGTTAGGGCAGACACTTACCATCACACGAGGTCCGTTGTACTGATGCTACACTTTGTGCATTTCTTTTGCACTGATCAGGACGCAGCTTTCGGACCGTAGCAGTATTCGATCGGGAGCAGTCCTTCAGTCCAGGGACTCTTGAGGTAGCCTTGCTGACGTTCGCAGGCCCGGAGTCTCTTCCATCTTTATTCAGTTTGTTAACTCTTGTATTGAAACAGACTGTTATGATTTCTTTCAGACGGTTGTATTTAGTGAATCTTAGAAGTTGATGAGCTAGTGACACCAGGTTCTGGGTAGAGATATCTTTCAAACTTCTGCATTTTTGGTTTCATTTTTATTTAGCTTAAAGTCTTCCGCACTTGTTAATTGATTTTCGTTTATTTATATTGTTGAGATTTATCGGAGAATGTTTAAAGTTTGGTTGACCTAGCTCAGTTAGTAGGCGCCATCACGACTCCCGATGGTGGGAAATCCGGCTCGTGATATTTTGTTTGAGTTTCTTGGTTTGTTTGTTAGTGGTTGTTTGATTCACCTTATTTTTATCTAAATTAGCATGTTAAAAGCCCTCATTTTGGGATCTTGTTTGAGTTTCTGTTTGTAATTCACTTGATTTACCCTCTCCTATATCTGAGTGAAACCCCTAATTTTGGGGCTCATCCGGGATTCTAAACTGGTTTTGTTTGACTGCTCATCTCCTCTAAACTCATTTGATTGTCTAAAAACCCTAATTTCTTTGGGGACTATTCAGTCTCTTTTTGTTTGTGCAACTCGTTTGTTGAAATTGCAGTGTGCTTCCCCTCTCTTGATTATTTTTTGGTTCTAAGTTCTTTGCATGCTTCTGAATCTTTTCTTTATTGTTAAGCATTGGAAATTGACTATCATGCCTTTTAGTTATTGCTACTTGCTATTATTTTGCCACAACTTAGCCTCACATGCCTAAGGCTATGCATTCCTTTATATCTTAAAGTTCCCTCTCAAAGTAGCCCTTAATTATGGGCTGACTTCAAATCTCTTTGTGTGATTCTTATTGCACTCTTGTGATTGATTCTTTCCTTATTGTACTGATTTCCCTACTTCTCAGACCTATTTGAATGCTTGCCTTGAAATCTCAGCCCCTGCCTTTCCTACTCAAGTTGATTGATTCCCTTACCTTGATTATATTGGTATTAAGTTCTTATAGACCTTTCCTTGATTAGAGTCTGATGAACCTAGCCTCTATTACGTACTATGTACCTGTACTATGCTTGAAATACTTCCTTATTAGTCATAGTCAGCCTGTGTGATCTCTTTCCTTATTTAGCACTTGCATGTTACCGTTTGATTTTTAATTCCTCGAATAAGGGAAGTCTTTGATACTGTTTAATTCTAATTGACACTTGTTCCCCTAATTATTGCTGAACTGCAATCCTTACCTTATTTTTTGCCGATTTTTACACTATAAATACTCTCCTCCCTTCTCTTTGAACTTACACGAACACAGAACAATCTGAGTTCACAATTCACTTTCACTTATACTCTCTCTCTTTCTGATACTTGCACTGCTGTGGACTGTGTTTGCTTTTTTCTGCACTCTTTTGCTTCTATACTGGTATGTCTCAATTAGTTCACATGCCTCAACAACAATGTGTTTAATTCTTCACATTTGTTTTTAGCATATTGTCACATGCTCCCCCATTCCTTTATAGTTCAGTATTTAAATAAGTTGTTTGTCATGAATTTGATACTTTAAGAATTCCCTTACCCTTTACCCTTTGTGTGTGAGTTGTGGTTCAGGGAATAACAATACTCCAATATTGCTGTCTATGATCATGAACTGGATTCTTTGAATTCCAAACTCAATCAATTCCCATTCATTTTCCCCTCTATGTGTCTGAGCCCTGGATTTGATTCTGATATCCTAATCACTATCCAGACTTTAGTCTGACCTTCAAAAGGTGTGCTCCTAACTTGTTCAACCAATCAAGTGGTCGGGGGTGTACCAACCTACTTTGTGGCTAGGTATGACCACCACCTGTCATGACTCCCCAATTCCCTTTCACTTTGAACTTACTCTTAGCTATAAGGTCTGCCCCTCACTTGCAAGCCATGCTTTGGGACCCCTGAGCTCTCTCTGAACTTGGATGCCTGAGGGCTGGCTCTTCCACACTGCACTATTTTAATGCTAATGGTATCCTGGGTGTAAGCAATGCCTGGAATCCCTGAGATTCCTTGGAACTTTGAAACACCTTGGATAAAGAGAAGGCTTTGGAAATTTGAATCCCGGAAATGGCTCAATCGCATGTTACCAGACATTAAGGTTGAATTAGGCTGCTCGGATCTAGCTATTAGCTTTTGATGTATCTTTTAATTTCCAGATTGATTCATTGGTTTGTAATAATTTTGTATGAAACTCGGGGATTATTGTAAAAAGGGTGTGGGAGGGGTCTTTACTTTTCTTGCATCCAAGGGGTAGAAATCATGACTTAGGATTTTATTTTTCATCAAACTAGAAATCCTGCCTATAGGTTCTTTAATACTGATTAAATCGCATAGATACCATGCCTATAGGATTAACGCTTAACTTTACAACAAAATCACCTAGAAAGCATGCTTATAAGATTTAAGACTCTTGCTCTTGTAATTACACATATAGAGATCATGTCTATGGCTCTTGCATTTCTGCATACACAAATGTCATTAGGCAAACCGTTTAAATTCTTAATAATAAAGTTGCATATAGACATCATGTGTATAAGAATCCTACTAATGTCATGATAGGGTGATAAACTCAGCAAATGTATAGAAAGCATGACTATAGGAAATCTCGACCTTAATAGCCTCATTCGTTTCTAAAATAGAACCAATCGCTGAAACTCGTATCTATCTTTACTAAAATTGGTAAACCCTTTCTCATCATCAATCTGCACTTTCTTGAAGCTCATAAATCTTTTAAATCAGTCTACATCTTTTCTGAAATAACTGGTAATTCCTTTTCTAAAAGCAAATCACATCTTTTCTCTTTGTTAAAACTGATGCCTCTTTTCTCTAAAATCAACTTCCATCTTTTCTGAAATTACTGGTAACTCTTTGCATCTTTTCTTGAAATTAATAGATCCTACACCTAGTTTTATTTCAACACATAGACAAAGGGTTGGCCAATTAATTAATTAGATCAGTCCCTGGGAACTGTATCCGAGTGGCCTAATGCAGACTTTCTGTCTAAAAGCATGCGTTGAACCAGTCTGCTCGCTGCTTAATTTTAATCTAAGATCAAATCGGTATCTGTCAAGGCATGCTAAACTAAATGATTGTTTGACTTCTGGGGTTAATTTGAGCCTTGTTTGCTTGTTTGTTCTACCTTTTTATTTCATACTGGTTTTGAATGTCGAGCTACAATTTTATCCTTTAAACTCCATAAAGGCCTCCATCCCTTTTTTTCCCCTCTAGGATTAGGAGTCCTAATACCCAGGGACTGGATTGGGACGGGTAGTAGCATGCGATAAGTAAACGATACCATTCCGCGCTTTAATACCTTAATGGGATGGGAAGGGTAGACATGGAGATGATGATTACACGATAACACTCTGCGTACAATTGATTACTAGTGTTGTGCGAATGATCCATGTAATGTATAAACCTAGGACCCCTTTTCTCTTTTTTTTTTTATTAATTTAACAATTTTTCTGAATCTTTGAAGATATTGCATTTTCTGTTTCTCATATGATTTTCAGATTATTTGCACTAAGTACTTGACCTTTTCCTCTATTTGCACATTTTTTTTTACAAAAATAACTGCTCCTTTTCTAAAAAATTCAGCCCTTCTTTCAACCTGTTTGTGCTTTTTGTACTTGTTTGTTTACGTTTGCATCTAAAGTCACAAATATAGCATGACCGGGAACTACACTAGTGGATCTTGAGGGGTGGCTAACACCTTCCCCTCGGGATAATTTCAAAGCCCTTACCCAAAACTCTGGTTTTCATCTTTAATTTTTTTACTAAAAGTGTCCTAATGCACTATAATCATTAGGTGGCGACTCTTCAATCTCTCAAAAGAACACAATTCCCAAAGTGGGAAAAGAGTTATCTTCCCGAATATTGTGAACCCGATTCCGCTTTAGGAAAAAAGGGAGCGTCGACAGCATGGCGACTCTGCAGGGACTTCTTTAGGCTTTTTACCATTACATGTTATTTGTGACTTTATTATTTCTTTAATTAGCTTTATTTCTTGCCTTTAGTTATTTCATCATGAAAAACTAACTTGGCTCTTCATGTCTTTCCTTTCATTTATCTGCTTTCCTTACTTCTTTATTATTTCAATGTCGTTGTAATTTCGAGCATTTATTGTAATCATTTATTTTATGTACGTGAAAATACATGTCAATCTGTTTCATTCCTGTAAATTGCATCTTCACCATCATACTCCACTCATGCCAAACAAATCCTAGAGCAACGCTTATAATGAGTGGTTGCACACTTCCAATACTATCACCCCCTAAATTTGGTAAAGGCATATTCGTGGTAAAACCAGTCGATCAACGGTGTACTCGACGGTTTCGTGCCGTTCCCTCTTGAGTTGTCCGCTCAAGGGTACCAGTCTAGCACTTCAAAATAGAAACCTTATTCCATTTAAATTGTACATGCATCATGGTCAAACCTAGCCGAGTCAGTTATGTTGTCCACATAATGACTCAGTAAGATAGCCTTGCCCAAAGTCCACCGGGTTTCCTTGAAACCCAAACGGACACCTCCACGTTTTGTGCATTTATTTGGATAACTTAAGTGCTTTGCTATGCTAATTATTGATTTAAATAGTCGAGTCTGATGGGGGTAAAGGCCTAACACTCTGTTTTGCATAAAATAAGGCACGAGATCCCCAGATTTTGGCATGGTAACCAACATTCATCCAAGGCTACTGAATTGGTGGAACAATCTCCATCCTAGTGATCAAACACTCGTCCGCAAGTACTTAGGGAATCTATCTTCTCTCCTAGAGATTCAGCCTAACAACAGAATCATAGAGGTTGCAACATTGTTCTGGGATAGTGACAAATATGTGTTCCACTTTAGTGATCTTGAAATGACTCCTTTACTTGAAGAGATATGGGGTTTAGCTGGAATTCCTTGGGAGACTCCAGGTTTGCTCATGCCCGAGAATCACAGAGGAATGGGTTTTCTTAAGATGATGGGATTGAAAAAGAATCCAGACTTAACATGTTTGAAAGACTCTTATATCCCATTTAACTATCTATATGAGAGGTACGGTCATAGCAAGTCATACCGCACATATTTAGATGAATTTGCTATCATCTCATTAGGACATGTCCATACGAGGGTCTTTGTCTTCATGTTTTTCTTTTTGGGGATGATCGTGTTCCCTATGAAGAAGGCTAGGATCCACACCAGACTAGCCACGGTAACCAAAATTTTGATGGAAGGGACTGGTGGGCAAACTTTCAGCATAGTGCCCATGATCGTCACCGAGATGTATCGCGCCTTGAACAAGTGTCAACAACAAAGCTGTCATTTTGAGGGTTGCAACTTATTGCTTCAGCCTTGGCTCAGGGAACACCTCCAGAAAGGAGAATACCGACAGGAGATCCTACGCAGATATTGGCATGATCATATCGCCTTCCACCAGTCGAGGCATATGAATTGTATGCCAAATATGTTCTCTCAGCCAGAGGACGCCAGAGGGTGGGTAGAATTGTTCGAAAATCTGAAAGAAGACCAGGTGCAATGGAAGTTTGAGCGGTTCCCTACGGATGAATTCATTGTTCGATCCCGAGATACGCCATTTCTTATACTCATTGGTTTGAGAGGGACTTATCTTTATGTTCCTCTCCGAGCCATGAGGCAAGCTGGAAGAAAACAAACCATACCAAGGGTCGATAAAATGAGTCACCTCAGGGCTGATTTCCAGGACGATGATAGCCCTCACAGGTGCCAAGCTCAGCATTTATGGCATTGCAAAATCATTTTGGGGAAGGAATCCATCGAGCCAGACAAGTACTACGCTAGTTGTGTGCCGAATTATTTGGGTTGGTTAAAAGATAATGGCATGGGTCATCCGAGATTTATTTGAGGTCACAGAATTATTGACGAGCATGCTGAAGCACAGGTTGAGTATAATCAACTGTATAAGAGAATTCGAGAGTGTGAAAGTGAGCATCGGGAAATACAAGAAGCCCATCAGAAATTGATCGAGGAGTGGAAAGAAATGGCTGACAGTGCCAACAACCGACTAGGATATTTGGAGCGAGGTCTAGTAGAGCTGGAAGGAATGTTCATCAAGAGGATCGAGGAATGCCAAAACACTGAAGGAAATGTAGGCAAACATCTGGCCCGAGCCTACTTACTGCTAGGACTACGCGAGTTGGTGAAGCTGTTCGAGGGAGACAAGAATGCCAAATCTGGGGAAGGTCCTTCTGGGACCAAGTAGTTAGGAGTCCTTTATTTTGCCTTAATGATGTAATAAGTCCAACAACCACTAGTGACATTTATTTTCTGTTATTTAGATTCGTTTTGGATTTGTCTTATTTTTATCAATAAAATGAGGCATTTAGCATTATAAGTTCTTCGAAACTATTTGTCGCTAGGCCTACCTTGGGCACAACGAGGCAGCAAAATTAGGACACAATTTATATTCTCGCACAATGTGTTTAAATACTGCAATACTTTTCTCTCAAAACCCATGCTAACTTGTTACCTTTTTTTTTCCTTTATTTTTATTCCCCTCCCCAAAGGTTAGTTCGTGCATTCTGGCACCATCAGGGTACTCCACAAGATCCAAGGTCCCGCTACCTCCTCCTCCTCCGAGTCCTGTCCGGAACAAGAACGAAGGCAAAATGGGAGATACAAGCGCCAGAAAGGTGATTGAGATTCCTCAGGGTACCCCGGTTGCTAAGTAAACTACTGCACAAATGGAACAAAAGCTGTTGAAATTCCAAGAAGAACTGGATCAGGTTCAGAATTTGGCGAACCAATCTTTTTCCCTCACCGCTCCTGATGTCAACACCCAAAATCTCGCACCTCCATAAAACACCCCGCAACTAGTGATACAACCCACTCATACCTGGAACACATGCCACACTCCAAATAACACCCCACTACTCATTCCCGAGCCACCGAACACCACAAATGACTATCTCTACAACACTCCTATTTATGTGGATACTGTACCCCACTATGCCTAACCCATCTCAGATGCACCTGAATCTGATGACAAGGACTCCCTCATCAGAAACTTAGCGGTAGAGCTCAAGAAATTAACCAGCCGAGTTCAGGGCATGGAAGGTAACAAATGCATTGAAGGATTGAATTACGAGGACTTGTTCATTCAACCAGACGTTGAAGTACCGTAGGGGTACAAACCTCCCAAGTTCGAAATATTTGATGGTGCAAGAGATCCCAAATTCCACCTGAAGACCTATTGCGATAAGCTAGTGGGGGTCGGAAGAGATGAGAAGATCCGTATGAAGCTCTTCATGAGGAGCTTAAAGGGAGAAGAATTATCTTGGTACATCAGTCAAGACCCCAAGAAATGGACGAATTGGGTGGGAATGGCATCAAACTTCATGGATAGGTTACGGTTTAATACAGAGAACACACCAGATGTATTCTACATACAGAATTTGAAGAAGAAACCCTCCGAAACATTCCGCGAGTATGCTACTCGTTGGAGGTCAGAAGCTGCAAAGGTCAGGCCGGCCCTAGAAGAAGAGCAAATGAATAGATTCTTCATCCGGGCTCAGGATCCCCAATATTATGAGAGTTTGATGTTGATCGAGGGTCAAAAGTTCTCTGATATCATTAAACTCGGAGAAAGAATCGAAGAGGGCCTCAAGAATTGTATGGTTACAAATCTTGAAGCATTGCAAGCCACCAATAAGGCTTTACAAACTGGTGGTGCGTCCAAGAAGAATGATGTAAGTGCCATGATGGTCGTACGGGGAGCCAAATCAAGACAAAAATACCACACTTACCCATCACCTACACTTACATATCAGCCTATCCCAAATTACCAAGCACCCGCACCCTCCTATCCACCTCCCGTTTACCGGTCCTCTCCTCCTCTCACATATCAACCTACCTCACCCAGATACTCTCAACCAACACATGTTTACCTAGATTATAATGCTCAGCCCTCTCACTATCAATAACTACCCACCCGTCAAAATTTTCCAAGACCCAGACCAAATTTTGACCGTTAACCTCCCAGACAATACACAACCATCGCTGAACTAATTGAACAACTATATGAGAGACTCAAAGTTGTAGGTTACGTCACTCCTATCCCATCCAAAGCTCCAGAAAATCCTTCCGAGTGGGTCAACCCCAACAAGACTTGTGCGTATCACTCTAGCATGAAAGGACACACCCTTGACGAATGACGTTCATTAAAAGACAAGATTCAGACCCTGGTCGATAATAAATTCATTGTAGCAAAGGAGCCTACTCCTAATGTTTGTAATAACCCCTTGCCTGACCACAAAGGGTGAGACATTCATATGATCGAGATAGAGGATGATTGGGACCCTAAAGGGTCGATAGGTTTGATTGCTGAAGGGGATGAACCAAAGAAGCCAGCGGTTACCCTTAACCCAATTGTCGTGCAGAATCAGCCCTCCAGGGACGACGAAGTAAATATGTCTACGCCTTTTGAACTTGAAGTGCCTCCTTCTGCGAAGGCGTCCGGGCCAATCGAAGTTGAATTTGGAGTTCCAAAGGCACCTACACCCTTTGAAGTTGCTGTGTTACCACCAAGGGTGCCTATTCCGGTGGCAATGACGGACATGGCACCATTCCACTCAAATGCCATACCATGGGATTATACTTCCAAAGCTAGGAGTAAAGGAAAGACAAAGACAGGAGAACCGATCGCCGCACAAGGAATAACTAAAGCATGGAGGGTCTATACCCCAAGGCACCTAGCTGAGTCCGGTAAGCAAGCACCGGGACGTCCCATTAAGACAGGACTCGACGATCTTTTGGAGAAAAATACAGGCTAAGGAATACTCGATCGCTGAACAGTTGAACAACACACCGGCACAGATATCTATCCTGGCTCTTCTGCAAAGTTCAGACACTCACAAGAATGCCTTAGTGAAGATACTTAGCGAAGCCTATGTGCCCAGCAATATAACCGGGGGTGAGATGGCGAATATGGTAGGGCAAGTGCTGGAGAACGACAAAATAACCTTCCACGAAGACGAATTGCCGCCACAGGGTTTGGGTCATAAAAAGGAACTGCACATCACCGTGCAAAATGAAGATTATTTCATCACCATGGTTCTGATCGATGGGGGATTGAGCCTCAACATCTGTTCGCTTGTAACTCTCAGAGCTTTGGGGAGAGGCCTACACGAGATCAAAGACGGGGCTATCAATGTAAAAGCCTTCGACGGGTCCCAGAGATCTACTATTGGAGAAATTAGCCATTGCTTGCAAATGGGGCCAACATGGTGCGACGTCGACTTCCAAGTGATACACTTCTCGGCAGTGAGCACGTGATTTTTCCCCTATATATGAATTATTCCCAAAATTTCAAACAAAACAATTTCTTCATTATTTTTACAATTTTTGTAAATTTTTGTTTCATTTTTCTGATAATTGTTTGCATTTTATCTGTGCATCTTAATTCGTATGAAAAATACAAAAATACGCATTTACATCTAGGATCTAATTTCATATTTTAGGATTTATTAAGAGTTAATTTGTTTTAGAACAAAGTACAAGGAAAATAACAAAAATACCCCTTTTTGCATTTTTAGATTAAATATGTTTTAGTTTACATTTTAATTAGAATTTAGTGGATACGGAATTAGGAAATCTAATTTTTTAAGGTTAATTTGTTTTTTTAACATTTTAATAAAATCAGAAAAAATATAAAAATACAAAATAAAAACAAAAAATATCAAACAAATAAAAATAAAATAATAAGTAAAAGAAGAAAAACAAAAGAAAATAAATAAAAAGAGAATTGGGCCATTAAACGAATCTGGGCCCGAGAACCCATTCCGCTCAGCCCTCAACTTAAATTCTCTTGGCCCAAGTCACTACCCGACCCAATCCTTGTCTCCCCAAAATGACCCCGTTTGGATAACTATTAATCTGGACCGTCTAGGTTTTTATGATCGAATGGTTCATAACTATTGGTCTTAAGGGTATTTAACGGTCGGATCATACCCCCCACCCACGTTTCATCGTCCCAAACATACCCATTTTACAACCCTGTGTAACACCACCGTGGACCGCTGCCGAAAATCGCCCACGGCGGCGGCCCGTCGCCAAATTACCCCAAAATTACATCCCTTGTTCCTCTTCCCCTCCCCATTACAAATCCTCCATCTGCTTCCTTCGAATCCCATCCCAGGCTGTCAAATATCAGATAAGAGATTCTCCGGCCAAGACCCAAAGTAACCCAATCAAGCCCAAATTAACACCATAAGACCACCTTCATCTCCTCTATCCAACCCCCCTAACCTCATCCTTCGAACATGGCCGGAAACGTTCGAATATCAATTTTAAACTTTCCGGCCAAAACCCTAAATATTCCAAATCATACCAAATTGACACCACGCGACCCTCTTACCATCCTCATAAAGATCTTATCATCTAGGACGGTTAAATATCATCGGAAATGGCCGATTCTAAAAATTGATGACTGGCCAGAAATTTTGCCGGTAAGTTTTCTTTATTTGTATTTGGACCTTGTCTGGATAGATTTTTCCTCCTATTTATTTATTTGAATTCTCTCTATGATTAGTTTTCTCTAAAATCTTTGTAACTATTAGTCTATTATTTGTTAATTCAATAGTTTGTTTCCCTGAGTTTAACATTCATGATTGATTGATGCCTTAGCCTATTATTTTGTTTAGTTTCGATATGAATTTGAGTTTTTTTAGTTGTGGTTAATTCTTTTAGCAGGTTAAATTAGTCTAAATAGCTATTTATTGTTCTTTAACTTTGTAGCCTAGTTTAGTTTAGTGCTGAGTTAATCGATCGTTATTTGAATGATAATTGATAGGTAGTTCAAACTAAGGTAATTTCAGAATAATGTCATTTGGGCTAATAATTTTAGATTTGTTTCAATGTGTTAGCTAAGATGATGGGGATGGTGACAGTTTGGATAATTTCGGATAGATAAGAGGGTAGTATTGGTATTCTTCAAGTAGATGACAACACTAAAATAGTTTAGACCCTTCTTGAATGGGACCGTAGTGTACATTTTAGTAAACTTAGGGGCTTCCTTGAGCAACAAGTTAAAAAATAAGGGATTGAAAGATGAAAATAAAGAAGGACTAAAAAGAAAACTAAAAATCTGATAGAGCCTCATCTTTGCCTATAAAAGGGCACGCTCCTTACTTGATTGACAAGTTTTGAAAAACCCCAAAATTTCCCCCAAAACCCTCTCTCCAAATCTGAGCCTAAAATTTGAATTTCAAATCCTTAGAAGTTCAAATCCCCCCTTTAGATCTTAGATTGTGCCCACAAAATCAAAAACAAAAACAGAAAATACAATAGAAAATCAAAAGAAACACTGTTTCATTGCATTTTTGAGGATTAATTGGAGTTTTAGGCACTGATTTTAGTTCCAAGGTTGAACCTGAATTACTGAAACTTTAGAAGTGGTTTGGCTTCAATTCTGCGTTAAATTTGGGTCGTTTAAGTTAAATTTTAGTGTATTTTTTGGTTGCATGGATTGCTGGATTTCGTGCACATTTTGAATCTGGGTTTGAGATTGGATTTGAGCTGTTATGGCATGCTGTTTGCTTCTGGTTCATTAAATTACTGCTGACTTACTCCTGCTTGTTCTATTGATTTAATCCAGTTATTTCCTTGGCCTATAACTGAGGATCCATTGCTGAAATGTAATCAAGTTTGAAGTAACGAAAAATGTGTTCCAACCTTTATCATATTGTTACTATGTTGTCCTATGCATATCCTGTGTAGTTACAGAATTATAGAGCTAATTAGGATTACATTTTTCTGAAATTACATGTATAGGATTGCCCTGGAATTTTGATTTGTAATAAATCAATGAATTATAATTGTGTAGCTTTCTAATATTAGCCTAGTGCAACAGGTCTCACTAGCATTAGTAGACTTAGCTTAGCTTAAGTTTAGTTATGGATTATGGTTGAGTATATGGGTAATTGTCACGTGTGCTCCATTTCTCTGTTGATAGCATTGATGTTGGTTAAAATTGTAGGAATTGCATTACCAAATAGCTTAATATAGTATATTTAGTTTCAGTTTTGAAAATCATATGTTGAACCCTGCTTGGTAAATCATACAACGCTAGGCCACCCTTCATACGTGTTGCATGTTAATTAGGATTTATTTGAAAAACATGAAAGGATACCCTGAATCAATAGTCTGCTGTTATTACAATATCCTTGCTCAACAGTCCATTAAATTCAGATAGCTGCAGGTTTAAGAATTAATTTCTTAGAGCTCAATACTGATCCAAAGCAAACCAAAAACACAACCCTCGAATAAATCTAGGCCCAATGGTTTGGCCTAGCCACTCAATGGAAGCCAAATTCACTTGTCTCATATTGGGATGGATACCAAGATGGCCCAACTCACAGGGCCATTTCATGTTAACGCAAGTTGGGCTAAATGCGAAGCCCAAGCGTGCAAGAGGATAAATTCCCTTAAGTACATCAGGTCTAATTTGTAACATTAAGTTCTCGAGTTAAGTAGTGGGTTCAAATTAAGAGGTCTATTCCTTTTGTTTGAATCTGGACTTTAACTTGGGGCCCGAATGTTATAACATCAATTAGCTAGGACTTTTATTTTATTATTGAAAATTAATAAAAATAGAAAATCGTAGTTTCCTTTAGGACTTGCCTTCTAAATAATCAGGAGACGAGCCTCGCCAAACAAAATACATAAATTGCTGGGCCCTCCTTAATTGCTCAATATACTTAGAATTCGGGCGGGCCGTTTAGCAAATTTCACGGCTTCCTGCAAAGATAATAACGTGTTAGCCACTTTAGGCGCGATTTTAATAATTTTATCTTCTTAAATACGGGTAGGCATTTCAAGCGACCCAAATCAAAATCCCAAAACATTGAATAGGAATGTGTCGAGGATACTAGTGCATTTCATGTGACGTGATCCAAAAACATGTTTTTAAATGACGTTC
Source organism: Nicotiana glauca (assembly GCA_026770625.1). Classification (NCBI taxonomy): domain Eukaryota; kingdom Viridiplantae; phylum Streptophyta; class Magnoliopsida; order Solanales; family Solanaceae; genus Nicotiana; species Nicotiana glauca. Next base: position 162,114 of record MU750054.1, on the reverse strand, counting down.
ACTTTCTTAAAACATAATTAAAAAGTGGTAAATAATTCTAAAATTGCATTATAGGCTTAGCATGTATTAAAATAAGATTTTAGCCAAATATAGCAGTTGAGCGACCGTGCTAGAACCACGGAACTTGGGAGTGTCTAACCTCTTCTCTCGAATTAACAGAATTTCTGGTTCGTGACTGTAATACAGAGTCAAACCATTTCCTAGATTCGGGATTCAAACCGGTGACTTGGGACACCATAAATCTCCAAGTGGCGACTCTTATTCTTAAATAAAACGAATCCCGTTTCGATTATCCTTTAATTGAAAAAACTCCTTTATTATTCCTTTCACGGGGTGTAGTAGCGAAAAAGGAGGTGTGATAGCTCTGGCGACTCTGCTGGGGATAAGAACCCATAACTTTTGGTTCACAGTTCAGAACTCGAGCTTAGATAAATTGTTATAGTTGGCTGTGAGCACGTGATTTTTTCCCTGAGCAAACTGTTCCCAAAAATTCAAATAAAATAATTTTCTTATTATTTTACATGTTTTTGTGAATTTTGTGTTAATTGTTGCATTTTATTTGTGCATGATAATTCATAGGAAAATACAAAAATATGCATTTACATAAGGGATTTAATTTCATATTTAGTATTAATTAGTATTAATTTGTTTTAAAACAAAATAGGAAGAAAATAACAAAATAGTTCACTTTTTGTGTTTTATTTGTTTTAATTGTGAATTCGTCACGAAATAGTTTTTAATCAATTTTAGAAATTAATTAGCTTAGCTTTGAAATATATTAGGAATTTATTTTAATTTTTTAGCAAAATCAGAAAAGATTATAATAATACAAAAGCAAAATAAGTAAAAGAATTAAAAAGAAAACAAATTAAAAGAGGTGGTCTTAATAAAGAAACCAAAAATGGGCTGATATTCCAACCCAATCGGACCAAAACACGCCCAAGCCCAATTAAAAGTTACCTGGTCCAGCACCTTATATACAAAACGACGTCGTTTAATCTCAGCCATTCATTCGTAAGCATCCAACGGTCCCTACTGTTCCCCATTTAGACAAAACGATGCTGTTTTAGAGAATGATCTCAACCGTTTCTTCTTGATCTGACGGTTGAGATCGTCCTAGGTTAAGGGTATAAGATTGTCCGAACGTCCACCCCCCCCACCCCATTTCTCATCATCTTCCTCACCCCTCACAAACCCTAGCCGCGTCGCCATGTAACCCTTAGGCCGCCGGTGGCGGCGCCGATGCCAATAACCCCCAAATTTATCCCCTCGTCCTCCTCACTCTCCTCTTTCCATCTATGATAATAGTTTCCTTCGAATCAAGTCCAGGCCTCTCGAATATGAGTTTGAAATTCTGGTCTCAAAACAAGAACTTGCCCAAATGAGCCCAAATCGATACCAGGTAGTCTCTTGACCTTCCTCATCTCGAATCTGTGGGTATTTCACTTCGAATCTTACCAGGCCGCCCCCAATTTCCAATCTAGGGTTTGGAGTTTTCTGCCGTTTGGAGCTTCAACAATCCAATTGGTTTTATTAATATTATGAGTTTATCTTTGACAAAGATAAACCTATAATATTAATTAAAAATCAATTCCAGAAATAAAATAATTTCGAAGATCAAATCAGTAAGTCATTTTTCCCATTTTTAGTTTCGATTAGTTCGATTCTTGTTATATCTTTTAACTAAGTGTAGTTTTTAGTTTCCGAATAGTTTAATTAGTATTTCGCTTGCAAAATTTCTGTCAAGTAATGCATTTTTATGTGAGTTATTAGTTTAATTTTGTTTCTGTTTGTTTAGCTTGTTCAGTTTTAGTCAGTTAATCGATTAGGTGTTAATACAGATTTAATTAGCCCTTGTTCAGTTTTAGCCAGTCAATCATTAGTATAATTGTTAGGTGTTAATTCAGGTTTAATTAGCTTAATTGATTGGTTTCAGTTGAATGATTTTTTTTAATATAAACCATTAGTTCTTTTTAAAATTGAAGTCCATAATGAGTTTTTTCTTTGATTAATTGGCATTGGAAAAGGGTAGTTTCCTTAGGAATAGTAATTTCAAAGTAGGGAAAGGGTAGTATAGGAATTGTAATGGGTATAGGACCTTCTAGAATAGACTTAAGTGTAGATGTTAGCACAATAGAGGTATTTACTTGTTGAGCAAGTCAAAAATAGAGGGACTAAACTGAAAATAATGAAGGACTAAACAGAAAATAGTAAAAATCTGAAGTTGCCCCCTAATTTTGCCTATAAAAAGGCATCAATATGCCTTGTTTAACAAGCTTAGAGACCCTCTGAAGATTCAAAGATTTTTTACCCATCAAATTCCTCCAAAAGCTCTCTTTCCAATTTTAGATCTGAATTTAAAATTCAAAATCCAAAAACATCAAAAACAGAAAAAATCCAAAAACATCCTACTGTTTCCTTACTTAGTTAGATCATTTTCAAGTTTTCCCGTGGTTTTTTTCAAATTCTATTCTAAGTTTGCATTTCTGCAACATTTAAGAACACTTGGTGTTCTGCTCAAGTGAGTTTGGGTCAGTTTAATTTGGTTTTGGTTGGATACAATTCCCAGGGATTTTCAGAAGCAATTTAGGTGCAATTTCGAACTTCTTGGAGTGTATTCCGAGTGGTCATTGGTCTTATTTGCTGGATTCTATCTGATTGTTGAACATTACTGGTTTCTTGAATCATCTCTAGGTTGCTCATTGATTCTCTACAGCTGGAATTTCTTGTTGCTGGTTTTGCTCGATTTTTACACGTATTTCTGGGCTATTCATCTGGATTTTCTGGGCTGTTGAGTGCTAACTGGCTACTGCTTATCATCTGCTGTTGTTGACCTCATCCTTTTTTTTTTCCTCATTTTGCAACTTCCAGGTACACAGCTGCATACTTAATGACAGTGAGCTAAATGTGCTGAAATGAGTTTGTGAATGAAGCTATTGTAATAATTGAAATCAATTTGTTCCTAGATATGTGTCAGTTTTCATTGTTTGGATGATTATTAGACTATGGACTGTTGGGATTTAGATTCGATGTATTTGTTTTATTGTCATTCTAGTGAGAATATTAGTAGTAGTTAGCTTTACAGTAGTTGATTCACCTGACAAGCACTGATGCTCATTTAATAATTAGCTAATGCGTATGGTTAATGCTTGTTGAATCAGATCGAACGTTTACATGAATGTACTTTGTTTAGTCTTCATTAATTAAATTTCGGAAAGAAACTTAGATAGTAACAGCCGTAGACTACGCATGCCATATCCATTAGATCAGTAAGTTAGAAGTTAAGTTGAATTGAAGGTTAATTGGTTATTTAGGTAAAATGTTGAGAATATTGTTGTCTTTTGTTCATAAATGGGAATAATTAAATACCAGTAGTGGAGTTTGCAAGGTGTTAACATTGCTTTTTTGGTGTTTGGCATATTTTGATTGGAATTAGACTGTTATTTAGACTCCCCAAGTTTGGCCTTGAGATCCTTGGCTTCCCAACGTGTTCGGGCAATGAATTTCAGCCCAATTTGTAGTTCAAATCTGTTTGTAGTTGTGGGGATTCAACTGAATGCTTTGTGAAATGGGCACACGCCTGCCCTGCAAAAGTGGTTGCCTATTTGGGGTTTTGGATTACCCCCTGCCTGGACTCGATGTCTAACTTGCACGCAAACGAAGGAAAATGGAATTGGGCTCCTTTTGCAAGCCCAGTTCCGTGAGCCAAAAATTTGGGCTTAGTTCAAAGAATTCAATTCAAGGTTTAGGCAATAATATAGGTTTGGGTTTTGAGTTAGGTAGCGGGTTCAAATTAAAAGGTTCTTCCTTTTGTTTGGACCCGGACTTGAACTTGAAGCACGAATTCTAATATTAATTAATTATGACATTTTCTTTTCTTTTAGAGACAAATAATAAATAGAAAAAATGTAGTTGATTTAGGATGACCCTCAAATAAAATGAGATGAGCCTCTCCAAACAAAATATACAAATTGTAGGACCCTCATTAATTACTTTATTAAAAATACTTAGAATTCGGGACAGGCCGTTTAGCAAAATTCTCGGCCTTCCCAAAAGTAAATAATACGTTAGTCGCTTTAGGCGCTCTTTTAATAAATTTACCTTCCTAAAATACGGGTGTGCATTTATGCAACCCAAATCCAAATCCAAAAATGTTGAGTAGGAATGTGTCGAGGATCCGGGTGCATTTCATGTGACGTGGTCCAAAAACACGTTTTTAAACGACGTTCACTTTCGTGAAAATAATAAAAATGCGGTAAATAATTATAAAATTGCACCATAGGTTGGAGCATGTAAAAAAAATTTTTTTAGCCATTTATAAAAATTTAAGCAACCGTGCTAGAACCACGGGATCCGGGGGTGCCTAACACCTTCCCTCGGATCCACAGAATTTCTGGTTCGCAGACTCCAATTGGGAAGTCAACAATTTTCCTCGATTTGGGATTTAAATTAAACCGGTGACTTGGGATACCAAAAGCCAATCCTATCCCAAGTGGCGACTCTTAAAAATAAATAAACAATCCCATTTCGAATAATGTCGCTTAAATTGGAAAAACTCACTTATACATTTATCCTTCAGGGTAGGTGTGTAAAAAAGGTGGTGTGACAGCTCTGGCGACTCTGCTGGGGATTGAAACCCAGAATTTCGATTCAGGGTTCAAAGAATTCGAGCTTAGTATAATTATTATATTTGGCTTTATCTGATTTTTCTACATGCTTCCATGCTATATGTACTAAATGTTTTACCGCTTTGATATTTGTTGAATTGTATATATAAACTGTCGCGAATCCCTTCCTCTTTTTGAGTCTTCTACATCATGGAGAAGGGTGCACTTCGTGTAGCTTCTCTTCTGTTTAGAGTCTTTCCCAATTTAGAACGAGTTTGGATAAGTTGCAAAGCCGGCGGAGCTTCTGTATCCCCGGTACGCTGCCTCCCCCTCGGCTCGAGTTGTCCGCTCAGGTAAGCTCGATCTAGATCAATAAACCTAGGGTTTAAACCTAGAAGAACAAAACCTCATGCCGGATCCCTAGTAGGATGCTTGTTTGCATCATGTTCATTTAACTAAGGGGACTCAACACAGGGTTCGGGTCCGTCTAGGACAGGTGACCTGAAATGAATTGACCATCCTGATGCATCTTCCGTGCTACTTGCGCATTTATTTGCCCGGATTTGCATGTTGACCGACTTGCATATAATGAGAGAAAATTGAGAAAATAGCAGTGATAAGACACAATGAAAGAAAATTGAGAAAAAATAGCAGTGTTAAGACTCAGTGAGGATAACCTTTTGTTGTGAAAAAAACAAATACCCAAATACTACCGAAATGCTGCCGAATTTTGAAAAATAAAAAAAAACATATTCGAGAAAATAAAAAGAAAATTTTTGTTCAAAATAGTTTAGATTTTTTCCAATCGGCCCGAACTACGCTGGATTGATTCTCACCGGATGTGAGATACGTAGGCAACCCTCATCGGGTCCAACCACCCTTTTGCAAAAAAAAAAATAGCCAAAAATGTCAAAATTTTATTTTTTATCATAAATAAAGTCGGGTGATTCCATTCTTGTTAAAATAAGCTGAATGTCCCCAAAAGGGCGCCGGAAGGCTGTTTTTGCAAGAACAGCCACCCTGAGTCATTTTAAATGGTTTGCGGGCACAGCCTTAAAATCTTCCCCTCAGAAGTGCTGAAAGGCCGTATTCGCAAAACCAAATCCTTGTTTTGATTAAATAAAGAATTTTGCAAAAATAGCCAGTTTATAAAAAATAAGTCATTAAAATTTGCTTTTTTTAAAATAAACGTGCAGGATGGCTTCAAGTAACATCGAGACCTTCTCAGTCCAGAGTGAGATCCCCTTGAAACTTCACATGTGGTGGCATGATCTAGAAAAAGGAAGCAGAGATATCGTGATTAAAATTTTGGGCGGTCTAGTTGATCTACTGAACATCAAACCGAGGAAAGATATCATTGAGGCACTAACACCATTTTGGGACCCGACCCGTAACGCATTCCGGTTTTCAGACTTTGAACTCACACCTACCTTAGAGGAGATCGCGGGATATGCGGGTCTCAACAGGAACCTTTGAGGAAGATACCCACTGGCACCACGACTGGTAACCCTTCATAGGTTCTTTGAATTGTTGAACATTAGCCGGGATATTCAGGACCCGTATCTGGCAGACGGGTGTTGTACATTGCATTTCCTATATCACCAGTATGGTAACCCAAAAGGTTTCGAGGAGCACAACACCGGTTTGACACATGCCGAAAATAAAGACAAATGGGAGGCTCGATGGGGATTAGCCTTTATGGTGGCCTTTTTGGGAGTGGTGGTTTGTCCGAGAAAAGATGGTCACATAGACCTTGGCCTGGTAGGGATGCTACATGTTGCTATGAAAAAACCTACTAGCACAGTGGTGCCTCTGATTGTAGCAGAAATGTACCGAGCTCTGACCAAATGTCGATAAAGCGAGAAATTCTTTAAAGGTTGCAATTTGCTCTTACAGTTGTGGATGCAAGAACACCTTTGTTACCACACAGGCTATATGAACTATGGTTTAACCGTGTTGAGTTGTATTGCAGAATTTGGAACTCGGGTGAC
>MU750054.1:84797-155208 GCA_026770625.1 Nicotiana glauca | reverse complement strand
AAGCATACAACCTTATGCTCCTTACCGGGTTTTGCGACAATTTGGAAGATTCCAAACAGTGCATAATGATGAAGACCGGAGTGACCAAGTCATTGAGTTGGGCCCGAAGGCTGCATTTCCTGAAGGTAGAATCCAAAAAATATGGAATGAGTGCCGGTTCCTTGGGCCAAAAACCATAATACAAGACCAAGCTAGAGGCGAGGTAGATCCCAAGTACCTGACATGGTTTGGCGAAAGATTTCAAATCCCAGAAAGACCCGCTAAAAGACCGCACATGCAGTAGTTTACGAATGGGGTCCAAATTTAATTGGATTGTCAAGCAAAGGAGAAGGAGTACCGAGCTAAAATAGGACGGTTAGAGCAACATGTCTGGGACCTCCAATTCGACAAAAGTGTACAGGCTGCAGCCGACGAGGGCGATAAAAAGAAATTAGCTCAGGAGAACGAAGCGCTCAAAGCCCAAATTAAACAAATGAAAATAGCTGCCCGGAATCAAGAAAGAAGTCTATCTTATGAGAGGTTAATCAAAGGGTTAAGGAAACAAATTTCGGACTTCCAAGATGAACTAGAAAAATCCAAGGGAAATATGGCAAGACTCCGGGCACAGTGGGCCAAAAAGACTGAGAAAAGAGCCCAGTTTGTGCAGCAAATGAGAAGAAACTATGTGGGAACCATCGCTAAGATGAAGGGAAAAATGAATACTATGGAAGAAAAGATAGCCCAGTGGGATAAAGAATTCCGAGTCGGGATGAATCAGTGCCATAAGTTAATTACAGAGATGGAAAAGGAAATTAAACTGCTATAAGATTTGCACTTCCAGGACTCACAGGTGCTAGAAGCTCGTACACAACAAATAAGCCGACTCCTCCAAGAAAAGGGCAGAATCAGAGAAAGGATCAGAGACATTGCCCATTATATTGTCATGAAATGTCAGTCTGGCGAGCGAACGGGTCGTACTGCGTCCTTTGCCTCAGTGATGATATTTGTTCGCCAAGTCATGAATGATTTAGATCAGTTACAAAGGGGTCTCGCACGCAGGCCCGCAGCAATGCCGAATGATGCTCGCGGGCCCCAGGATATGAAGCATTGATGTACTCTTAGTTAATTGAGTCTGTATTTTTGCTTTTGAGTCTATTTTTGTAATTTCCTTTTGCAAGAAAAGAAAAACAAATAGTCTATATAGCTTTTGTAACCGCAATTGTTATTAATGAAAAATTGAAAATTCCCAAAAAATTGTTTTCTTATTTTTGCATTTATTTGCAAGAACTACGCTTGGTTTGATTCATGAGAGGCCATGATACGTAGGCAATCTGCATAAGATTCGACCGTAATCCTAAGAAAGAGAGAAAAAAAGAAATGCGAGGGAAATAAAAGGAAAGAAAAAACAAGAGAGAAAAGAAACACAAAAGAAGAAAATAAGGCATTGAGACAAAAACCCTGGCCAAAGAAAAGAAAAAGCAGAAAATGAAAATAGAGAAGCAGGAAAAGAAAATGAAAGAAAACAAAACAAAAAGAGAAAGAAAAGAGAAAAGGAATAAGAAGAAAAGTCGGGATGATGCATGCAACCCAAGCAAACATGTAGATATCCATTTAATTGTATAGGTGCATCACACTCCAATGTGCAGTTACCTATCTGCTACTTGTTTCATACTGACCGTTTGTTGCTGTTAATTCCAGCCGAGTATTTTAGAAACCGTGGTTGGTTTGTGGTAAACTGGCCTCACATCGATATTTCACCATATCCAAAGGAAAAACAGAGATGTCGTCGGAAATGACCTTGCCTGCAGTCCCCATATCTGAAGATAGCCCAATCTTTGGGATCCCGGCCTCTGAATCCTATACAGACGAAGTAAATCGGATCCTGCGCTTATGCTTGATAGAAATGTGGGATGCTTGGAATAACGGGGAGGAACCCCCAAGCAATATCCCCGGATTCCCGGAGTTGTTCCCATGATCTGGAGGGGTTACTACTGTGCCCATCAGCCGCCCAAATATTCCTCTGGGGCAACCTACCATAACTGCTAACCTTTTTGGAACACCCTTTGAGGATCACCCCCAGGTGTTCCCATCTGCAATTGCTCCCAACATCTTTACAGCTCCACCATCTTCTGCAACTACCCAACCATCAATACCAAAACATGCTTTTGACCCTTCGGTCTTCACATTTCAGAATCCTGTTTTTCAGGCCGACCCTCCTCACTATCCTCAATACGCCTACTCTCGGCCATCATATGAGATCACACCAGGGCAGGACAAAACCCCTAATGTCCCAGAGCAGGATGAAATGACAAAAAGAATGAGGAGTTTAGAGCAACGTCTGAAAAATATGCAAGGTCTAAGTGGGCAGAAGAGTGTTTCTTACAATGATTTGTGCATGTTCCCTAACGTGCACCTGCCTATGGGATTCAAGACGCCAAAGTTCAAAAAGTATGATGGACATGTCGATCCCATTGCTCACCTCAAAAAGTATTGTAATCAATTACGCGGAGCTAGTGGAAAAGAAGAGTTATTAATGGTTTACTTTGGAGAAAGCTTGGTGGGTATAACATTAGAATGGTACATGGATCAGGACATATCTCGATGGCATATCCGGGATGACCTTGCCCGAGATTTTGTCCGACAATTTCAGTACAATATAGGCATTGCGCCAGACAGGAACTCCTTGGCAAACCTAAAGAAAAAGCCCTCAGAGAGTTTTCGCGAAGCAATCAAATGGCGTGAACAGGCGCCAAGAGTGAAACCTCCAATGGATGAGGTTGAGATAGTCACTGACTTCCTACAGGCTCAGGAGGCAGATTAGTTTCAAAATTTGATGTCTGCTATGGGTAAGCCTTTTACAGAGGCAATAAAGATCGGAGAAATGGTAGAGAACGGGCTAAAAACGGGAAAAATCTTAAGCCTGTCAGCCATAAGGGCAACCTCCCAAGCCATCCAAGGTGGGTTNACCAATCGGTGAACCTTACGCCACCTTGTTCCCTAAGCTTGTCCAGATGAATTTGCTGCAACCCATACCCCCGAACGGGCAAAATCCAGAATCACCATCATATAAGCGGGGTGTCAGGTGTGAATACCATTTAGGGGTAGAGGTCCATCATACAAATGACTGCTGGACATTAAAAAAGGTTGTGGAAGATTTAATCAAACAAGGGAAAATAGTGTTGAGGGATGAAGAAGTCCCGAATGTTACCAGTAACCCTTTGCCCGCTCACAACAATGGGCCGGTAATTGGTATGATTTGTGAAGACCGAGACTTTGACCCTGCTCTGAAAACCATAATTGCTATTGCCAATGCCGAAAAGAATCTCAAGGTAGCTATGAAGCAGGGAAAAGAAGAAAAGATGGATAAAGCTATCAATATTGAGCCTGAAGAGAGAACTGAGACAAAAGCAAAGCCGGTGCCTCCTAAACACGAGATTCTTTATGTGCCGCGAGGTCATCAAGAGAAACCACTAGTTGTGAGAACTCCGAGGAAGTGTGAAGTGAATAAAGGTACACAGATGTATGTGCCGAAAGGGGCCTATGTGGTGCGGGGGACAATCAAACCACCTCGGCTGAGTGAGCCAGTGGTTATTGGATGTGCACCACAAAAGCCCATGACTGACCCCTCTGCAGTGCCGTGGAACTACAAACAAACAGTGGTCACATACAAAGGCAAGGAAATTTTAGGAGAATTGCCAGAAATAGTCCCTATTGAAAAATATTCAAATATACAAGAGATAAACAGCGCCACACGAAAGCGTTTTCCATTTAAGATGCCAGTAAGCGCTGAAGAAGCAGAGACGTTCTTTCAAAAGATGAAAATATCAGGCTATGAAACAGTAGACCAATTGAGAAGTATCCTAAGCAAGTGTCACTGCTGTCGCTAGTGACCAAATCTGTGGAACATCAGAAGATCCTCATGAAAACTCTGAACGAAGCATATGTGCCTGCCGAGACTTTGGTTGAACAACTTGAAAGGATGACAGAAAGATTCTTCGCTATCAACCAATTCTCCTTCAGTAAAAGTGATTTACCTCCAGAAGGAGCTGCCCACAATAAAGCCTTTCACCTGACAGTCAAATGTGAAGGTTATTACGTTAAGCGGGTTATGGTGGACGGAGGCTCAGGGGTCGACATCTGCGCGCTCTCCACTTTGCAAGGAATGGAAATAGAGACGGGAAGGATTCGTCCAAATAATGTTTGCGTGAGAGCCTTCGATGGGATTAAAAGAGATACCATTGGTGAAATTGATTTGACACTGACCATAGACCCGGTGGATTTTGAGGTGACCTTCCAAGTGCTAGATATGGATACATGCCGCAGGAGCTGTGCCTTCGACCCTCCACCAGATGGTGAAATTTGAGCATGAAGATCAAGAGATCATGGTCCACGGGGAAGGTGAGCAATTTATATATCGTGACCCATCTATCCCATGCCTGGAAGCGAGGGAGGGAAGTGAGCATATTGTTTATCAAGCCTTCGAAATCGTGGTAGCCGATCACTATGATTAAGGATATCCATGCCCCCAGCATTTTTTATCCAATGCTTCGATCATGGTAGCCAAGGAAATGATTAGACATAGTTTCAAACCAGGAAAAGGGTTGGGAAAAGCTTTGCAAGGAATAGCTGAACCAGTAACACAACCTGCAGCCAAAAAGTATTTTGGGATAGGCTTCCACCCTACCCTGAATGATGATAAATGGCCAATGAAAGAAAGAAATATGGATGGATTTTTCTGCAACCACTGCCACATCTCTATGAGACATTTTTCAAGCCCAAGTACGGTATGGAAGAGAATGATGAGGTGTTCACGGCTGATGAAATAGAAGATATCTGTGGAGCTGTGAGGCAAATGCTTTATGAAATCAACATGGTCCAGCCAGGGGAAAGGACTAGCACTGCTGAGGTGCTCTACATGGGACCGGATGCCAAACTCCAAAATTGGAAGGCTATGCCTTTCCCGATCAGGCGGGACTCCCGGTAGACTAGCCTTATCACCTTTACTGCATCCCGGGTTATTTCACGGTGTAACTCGGATGTTTTTTTTAGTTTCTTGTCTTTTGAATTCATGAATGTAAACACTGTTATCTTCCTAAAATTCCAAGAAATGAAATCAATATTTCACCGTCCGTTTTCTATTTAGTCTCTCTGATTTTGTTATTTTCCCTTTTATCTTTTCTTTTCAGTTATAATAATATGACTTTAATGACAGGCTTGCGGACTTCATGCCCCGACTCAAACATGCTATCTAACTGTGAAATAATGAATAAAGAACCGAAATATAATGAAGAGGAGGTTTTTAGGGAAATAAACCGAGAATTGGAACAATTTGAGAACATACCTAAGCCAAATCTGAATGAGACTGAACCGGTTAATTTGGGAACTACCGAAGAAATAAGGGAAACCAAAATAAGCATTCACGCAGATGAGAAAACTCGAGATGCAATAATCCTACTCTTGGTTTAGTTTAAAGATGTATTTGCTTGGTCGTATGATGATATGCCAGGACTGAGTGTGGATCTCGTGGTGCATAAATTACCAATTTACCCTGATTGTCCTCTAGTGCAACAAAAGCAAAGAAAGATTAAAATCGATATCAGTGATAAGATCAAAGAAGAAATCACGAAACAGTTGAAAGCAGGGGCAATCCGGGTGGTCCGATATACTACATGGTTAACCAATGTGGTTCCTGTGTTAAAGAAAGATGGGAAGACCCGGGTATGTGGGGACTACAGAGATTTGAATAGGGCAAGTCGCAAAGATAATTTTCCGCTGCCTAACATCCCTATCCTTGTTGATAACTGCATCAAACATGAAATACAGTCCTTCGTAGATTGTTACGCAGGATATCACCAAGTGTTGATGGATGAAGAAGACGCTGAGAAAATAGTTTTCACCACACCGTGGGGCACTTACTGCTATCGGGTTATGCCATTTTGGCTGAAGAATACTGGGGCAACCTATATGAGAGACATGACCGCCATTTTCCATGACATGATGCACCAAGAGATAGAGGTGTGTGTGGATGACGTAATCATCAAGTCCCGAACTCAGAATAACCATGTTCGAGATTTGAGAAAGTTCTTCGAGCGGCTACGCAAGTATGATTTGAAGATGAATCCGGCCAAATGTGCCTTTGGAGTTCCATCAGGAAAGCTCTTAGGTTTCACAGTTAGTAGAAGAGGGATCAAGCTAGATCCAACAAAGATAAAAGCTATTCGAGATCCACCCCCTCCAAAAACTAAGAAGGACGTGATGAGTTTACTGGGCAGGTTGAATTATATTAGTCGGTTCATTGCTCAATTGACTACCACGTGTGATCCCATATTCAAACTGTTAAAGAAAGATACAACAATCAAATGGATACCCGAATGTAAACAGGCCTTCGACAAGATCTAGGAATATCTGTCAAATCCTCCGGTGTTGCTCCCACCTGAGCCAGGGCGACCTCTCTTCTTGTATATGACGGTGTTGGAAAATTCTTTTGGTTGCGTTTTGGGGCAACACGATATAACCGGCAAGAAAGAGCAGGCAATTTACTATCTGAGTAAGAAGTTCACTAGCTACGAGGTCAAGTATACTTTGTTGGAAAGAACATGTTGTTCTCTAACGTGGGTTGCTCAGAAGTTGAGACACTATTTGCAAGCCCACACTACCTACCTCATAACCAGGTTGGATCCTTTGAAATACATATTCCAGAAACCGATGCCCACTGGGAGACTGGCAAAATGGCCTATACTGCTCACCGAATTCGATATAATCTATGTTGCTCGCACGACAATGAAAGTCCAGGCATTAGCAGATCATTTAGCAGAAAACCCGGTTGATGAGGAATACCAACCATTGAATACGTACTTCCCAGATGAAGAAGTTAATTCAGTAGAACCTATCTCTAAAAACACTCATGCTTGGAAAATGTTCTTTGACAGAGCGGTAAACGCAAAAGGTGTAGGCATTGGAGAAATCGTGATATCACCTAACGGTCAGCATTATCCAGCTACAGCTAAACTCCGATTCTTCTGCACAAATAACACAACTGAATATGTAGCCTGGATCATGGGCATGAATATGGCACTCGACCAGGAAGTCGAAGACTTATTGATCATGGGGGACTCCAATTTGATTCTCCAACAAGCACAAGGGGAATGGGAGACTCGAGACATTAAGCTCATCCCGCACAGACAACACGTGGAAGATCTCACTAAACGCTTCAAGACAATAGAGTTCAGGTACATTCCTCGATGCCACAATGAACTAGCTGACACACTTACCACTTTAGCTTTAATGCTGCCTTACCCAGGCAATGCTCATATTGATCCCCTGGAAATTCAAATCAAAGAAAGACACGGTTATTGTAATACGGTTGAGGTGGAACCCAGCATTCAGCCTTGGTATCATGATATCAAAAGATTTTAGAAAACACAAGAGTAACCCGAGCAAGCCACTGGGGATCAGAAGAGAACCATTAGACGACATGCAAGTGGTTTCTTTTTAAGCGGTGATGTTTTGTATAAAAGGACTCCGGACCTCAACTTGCTAAGATGCGTTGATTTCGAAGAAGCCGGAATAATTATGCATGAGGTACACGCAGAGGTGTGGGGACCCCATATGAATGGATATGTTTTGGCAAAGAAAATATTGCGAGCAGGATATTATTGGATAACCATGGAGAAGGATTGTTCAGCTTCGTTCGAAAGTGTCATCAATGCCAGGTGCACGGTGACTTGATTCATGCACCTCCAACGGAGCTTCATCCGATGTCAGCACTTGGCCGTTTGTTGCCTGTGGTATAGACGTCATTGGGCCAATCGAGCCGAAAGCTTCAAATGGGCATAGATTCATATTGGTTGCAATCGATTACTTTACAAAATTGGTTGAGGCCATCACTCTCAAGGCGGTCACCAAGAAAGCTGTGGTAGAGTTTGTACATTCCAATCTCATTTGTCGCTTTGGTATTCCTGTAACTATCATCACTGGCAATGCGACAAACTTGAATAGTCGTTTGATGGGAGAGGTATGTGAACAATTCAAGATAATGCACAGAAACTCTACCCCTTATCGGCCAAAAGCTAAGGGTGCCGTCGAAGAAGCAAATAAAAACATCAAGAAGATTTTGAGAAAGATGATTCAAAACTCCAGGCAATGGCATGAAAAGCTGCCTTTTGCGTTACTCGGATATCTCACCACAGTGCGTACATCAATCATAGCCACCCCGTACTTGTTGGTTTATGGAATCGAAGCAGTCATACCTGCAGAAGTAGAAATACCTTCACTTCGTATAATCATTGAAGCAGAAATCGAGGACAGTGAATGGGTTAAAACCCGGGTAGAGCAGCTGTCACTGATTGATGAAAAATGGATGGCCGCAGTGTGCCACGGGCAGTTGTACCAACAAAGAATGGCACGCGCCTATAACAAGAAAGTGCGTCCCAGGAACCCTGTAGTGGGACAGCTTGTGCTCAGATGCATTCTCCCTCATCACCAAGAAGCAAAAGAAAAGTTTGCTCCCAATTAGAAAGGTCCATACATAATTCGAAAGACTTTGCCAAAAGGAGAGGTGTATCTAGGAGTTATTGAAAGAAACGATCCTGAAACAGCAGTTAATGCGGATGCAGTAAAAAGGTACTATGTCTAGACTTCCTGGGGTGATGGCTTTGGTGCAATTGAGATGACGAAGGCATTCCTTTCCACTACCCCAAATACTATCAATCCTTCCTAAACCCTTTAAGCTGGTTCTGTTTCTTTGATTACCCTCTTTGGAACCCGGAAGTACGAGAAAACAAAAAAAAAGAAAAAAAACAACAAAAACAAAATTATCTGCCTGAAATATGTTTCGACTTGATCCCGAAAGGGTACGTAGGCAGCCTCTCCCTAACGTTCAGTCACACCAAAACAAAAATTCCAACTACCCCAAAAATTGAAACTGGGGCAGATGATATTACGGTTCGATCCTGAATTCGCCGAAATGGTTCCAAAGTTGTAGTTCCATCCAAAATCCTTTTACCCCAAAGACCTTGTCCAAGTCCTTTCGATCAATTGGCAAAAGCAGGGGAGTAAAAAATGCCATTGTTGGAATCAGATACAATTCAAATTGAGAGAAATAAAATGAGAGAGTCTTATCAGTGAAAACCTTCGGGCACCATAAGGCGATGGTGAGTAGAGAAAACGAAAATGAGAGAGTCCGCTTAGTGAAAACTTGCAAAGAGCACTATCGGGCGACGGTGAGAAGAGACATAAGAGAGGTCGATTGGCGAAAACCAGCAAAGGGCGCTGTCGGCCAAAAAGAAGACATCTCATCACTAAAAGAGTCCTGGCAATGTTCCCTGGTTTTTGAAATGAGTATCAATGGGTTCACAAGAAGCTGGAAAGTTTGTGTGGGTCGGGTGTCGAGTCCAAGAAGCATGTCATGTTCATTTGGAGCTAGCATGCACACCCCAGATAAGTCCTTCTTTTCCTCCCGAAAGGGACACTTCTCTTTAAACTCATTCGCTTGCCTTTTGTATATTTCTTCCTTGAATCCCGTTTGGTTTAATACTAATTCTGAAATTACTACAAAGAAAGGTGGCAGGATTGGTTCTATCAGGCTCCGCCTGGTCAAAGTCGAAGAAAATGCCTAGCCTCAGCGAGTGCGTCAGGTCAATCCCGACTGACCATATTGTTCTCAAAGCAAAGACATTTGAAAAGAAAGAAAGTCGAAGACAAAGGTCCCTAAGAAAGAATAAGTGAAAAGGACAGATCCCACACGGGCGAGTCATAATAAAACCCTGAGAGTTGAACCCAGTCGGTTTGAAAAGAGATTCACCCTCGAGGCCAACAAGCAGCAAACTTCTCAAGGGAAATGGGGTCGGGATCAAGCGGTTAGGATGATCAAGGCCACAAAACCAACCACCGTTTCAAACTAACAAACTTTTCTTTGTTGAAAATAGGTGCAATCAAAATAACCATGCAAGAATGTAGGTGCAATCCAAAAGAAATGAAATGCGCAAGCGTTGAAACAGCTTTGTAGCAAGGAACCGATCAAAAGGAAGTTCTCCCCCTGAATTCTTTCATGCTTTTTGCTAAATAAAATGGGAAAATATATAAAATAAGAGAAAAAAAGAAGAAGAAAGAAATGAAAATTAAACCCAAAAGAAAAACAAATCATGGTAGCATAGGACCCCATGCCTTAACCATCCCGGCATAACCCGAGGACCTCCTTGGCATAACCCAAGGACCATTTTTCTTTTATCCCGGCATAACCCATGGACCTCACTGGCATAACCCTAGGAGATTTTTCTTTCCAAATCCCGGCATAACCCGATGATCTCCCTAGCATAACCCAAGGAGCTTTTTCTTTCTAAATCCCGGCATAACCCGGGGATCTCCCTGGCATAACCCAAGGACCATTTTCTTTTATACCGGCATAACCCGTGGACCTCCCCGGCATAACCTTAGGAGATTTTTCTTTCTAAACCCGGCATAACCCGATGATCTCCCTAGCATAACCCTAGGAGATTTTTCTTTCCAAATCCCTACATAACCCGAGGACCGCCTTGGCATAACATAAGGAATATTTTATTTTATCCCGGCATAACCCGTGGACCTCCCTGGCATAACCCTATGAGCTTTCTCTTTCCAAACCCCGGCATAACCCGAGGACCTCCCTGGCATAACCCTAGGAGCTGTTTCTTCCGAAGTCCCGGCATAACCCGAGAACCTTTTCTTTTCTGCCATAACCCGATCATCTTGTAGCATAACCTGGATTCGTTCACAGAGATGCACAATCTTGATTTAATTGCTTAAATATGTGTCACAACTAACTCACGAAATTTTCCTAAATTTCGTTCGTTTGTTTGTTTTAGTATCTTAAGCAGGTTGATATCAAGACACAAGGTGCGAGATGACCAATGGAATAAATCTCAAATTCAGAATCAAGAAAGGAAGAAAAGAACAAAAGAAATGAATTCAAACATGAAACAAGTAAAGATGCGGATTGCTCAAAACTAGATTGAAGTCATAAGCTCCGCTGATCCTATCTTGACCCAATGCTGCATGAAGAAGTAAACACCTACAACTTACGAGAATCAAGATTCAGATCAGAGTCCACAACAAAGTCAGCTAAGACTCGAGATCAAGTTTCAAGAGAATCATAGATAGGAATTTTGTAACTCATAGTTGATAGGAATAACTAGCTTAGCTTCGATTTTCCTTTTTGGTGTAATAAGGAGATCAGCAAGCAGTAGCAGCGGCAACAGCAGTGAAATCACAGCTCCTGGTAGTCCCAGCTACCAAACCTTCCCGAACTATACTGACCTGATTCCTGTTTAGCCCAGGATATGCAGGCAACTTCTGAAGCAGGGTGCGGTGAAACTTTCCAAAGATGCTTCACACGGAATATGTGAACGGGCAAAACTCGCTCGTTTTCGCTCACTTGTCTTTGCACTAAAACTCTTCGAGTTTCCAGGCAAAGAGGGCAGCTGTGAGCACGTGATTTTTGCCCTGAGCAAACTGTTCCCAAAAATTCAAATAAAACAAATTTCTTATTGTTTTACAATTTTTTGTGAATTTTGTGTTAATTGTTGCATTTTATTTGTGCATGATAATTCATAGGAAAATACAAAAATATGCATTTGCATTTAGGGATTGAATTTCGTATTTAGTATTAATTTGTTTTAAAACAAAATAGAAAGAAAATAACAAAATAGTTCACTTTTTGCATTTTATTTGTTTTAATTGTGAATTCGTCACGAAATAGTTTTTAATCAATTTTAGGAAATAATTAGCTTAGCTTTGAAAAATATTAGGACTTTATTTTAATTTTTTGGCAAAATCAGAAAAAAATAATAATAATAATACAAAAATAAAATACAAAAGCAAAATAAGTAAACGAATTAAAAAGAAAATAAATTAAAAGAGGTGGTCTTAATAAAGAAACCAAAAATGGGCTGATATTCCAGCCCAATCGGACCACGCCCCAGCCCAATTAAAAGTTACCCGGTCCAGCCCCTTATATACAAAACGACGTCATTTTTGACGTTGTTTAATCTCAGCCATTCATCCGTAAGCATCCAACGGTCCCTAGTGATCCCCATTTAGACAAAAACATGTCGTTTTAGAGAATGATCTCAACCATTGCTTCATGATTTGACGGTTGAGATCGTCCTAGGTTAAGGGTATAAGATTGTCCGAACATCCTCCCCCCCCTCATTTCTCATCGTCTTCCTCACCCCTCACAAACCCTAGCCGCGCCGCCATGAAACCCTAGGCCGCCGGTGGTGGCGCCAATGCCAATCAACCCCAAATTTACACCCCTCATCCTTCTGACTCTCCTCTTTCCATCAATGACAATTGTTTCCTTCGAATCAAGTCCAGGCCTCTCGAATATGAGTTTGAAATTCTGGTCTCAAAACACGAACTTGCCCAAATGAGCCCAAATCGATACCAGATAGTCTCTTGACCTTCCTCATCTCGAATCTATGGGTATTTCACTTCGAATCTTACCAGGCCGCCCCCAATTTCCAATCTAGGGTTTGGAGTTTTCTACCGTTTGGAGCTTCAACAATCCAGTTGGTTTTAATTAATATTATGAGTTTATCTTTGACAAAGATAAACCTATAATATTAATTAAAAGTCAATTCCAGAAATCAAATAATTTCGAAGATCAAATCAGTAAGTCATTTTTCCCATTTTTAGTTTCGATTAGTTCGATTCTTGTTATATCTTTTAACTAAGTGTAGTTTTTAGTTTCCGAATAGTTTAATTAGTAATTCTCTTGCAAAATTTCTGTCAAGTAATGCATGTTTATGTGAGTTCATAGTTTAATTTTCATTCTGTTTATTTAGCTTGTTTTTGTCTTGTTTAGTTTTAGTGAGTCAAACGATTAGGTGTTAATACAGATTTAATTACCCCTTATTCAGTTTTAGTCAGTCAATCGTTAGTATAATTGTTAGGTGTTAATTCAGGTTTAATTAGCTTAATTGATTGGTTTTAGTTGAATGATTTTTTTTATATAAACCATTGGTTCTTGTTAAAATTGAAGTCCATAATGAGTTTGTTCTTTGACTAATTAGCTTAATTAGTTTTTCAGTTTAAGTTATTATCAAGTCCATGCTTTATTAGAGTTTTAGGACTTAGTTTGTATTACAACTGAAAAGGTTTTGGTTGAGCAGTAATTGTAGGAGTTAAGAAGGGTAGTTTGAGCATTGGAAAAGGGTAGTTTCTTTAGGAATAGTAATTTCAAAGTAGGGAAAGGGTAGTATAGGAATTGTAATGGGTATAGGACCTTATAGAATAGACTTTAGTGTAGATGTTAGCACAATAGATGTATTTACTTGTTGAGTAAGTCAAAAATAGAGGGACTAAACTAAAAATAATGAAAGACAATTGAAAATAAAAAAAATATGAAGTTGCACCCTAATTTTGCCTATAAAAAGGCATCAAAATGCCTTGTTTAACAAGTTTAGAGACCCCTTGAACATTCGCAGATTTTTCAGCCATCAAATTCCTCCAAAATATATCTTTCCAATTTTAGATCTGAATTTAAAATTCAAATATTCAAAATCCAAAAACATCAAAAATAGAAAAAATTTCAAAAACATCCTACTGTTTCCTTACTTAGTTAGATCATTTTCAAGTTTTCCCTTAGTTTTCTTCAAATTCTATTCTAAGTTTGCGTTTCCACAGCATTTAAGAACACTTGGTGTTCTGCTCAAGTGAGTTTGGGTCAGTTTAATTTAGTTTTGGTTGGATACAATTCCCAGAGATTCTCAGAAGCAATTTAGGTGCAATTTCGAACTTCTTGGAGTGTATTCCGAGTGGTCATTGGTCTGATTTGCTGGATTCTATCTAATTGTTGAACATTACTGGTTTCCTGAATCATCTCTGGGTTGCTCATTGATTCTCTACTGGTGGATTTTCTTGTTGCTGGTTTTGCTCGATTTTTACACGTATTTCTGGGATATTCATCTGGATTTTCTGGGCTGTTGAGTGCTAATTGGCTGCTTCTTATCACCTGCTGTTGTTGACCTCATCCTTTTTTTTTCTCATTTTGCAACTTCCAGGTACACAGCTGCATATTCAATGACTGTGAGCTAAATGTCTGAAATGAGTTTGTGAATGAAGTTATTGTAATAATTGAAATCAATTTGTTCCTAGATATGTGTCTGTTTTAATTGTTTGGATGTTAATTAGACTATGGACTGTTGGGATTTAGATTTGATGTATTTGTTCTATTGTCATTCTAGTGAGAATATTAGTAGTAGTTAGCTTTACAATAGTTGATTCACCTGACAAGCACTGATGCTCATTTAATAATTAGCTAATGCGTATGATTAATGCTTGTTGAATCAGATCAAACGTTTACATGAATGTACTTTGTATAGTCTTCAATAATTAAATTTCGGAAAGAAACTTAGATAGTAAAAGCCGCAGACTATGCATGCCATATCCATTAGATCAGTAAGTTAGAAGTTAAGTTGAATTGAAGGTTAATTGGTTGTTTAGTTAAATGTTGATAATATTGTTGTCTTCTGTTCATAAATGGGAATAATTAAATACCAGTAGTGGAGTTTGCAAGGTGTTAAAATTGCTTTTTTGGTGTTTGGCATATTTTTATTGGAATTAGACTGTTATTTAGACTCCCCAAGTTTGGCCTTGAGACCCTTGGCTTCCCAACGTGTTTGGGCTATGAATTTCAGCCCAATTTGCAGTTGAAATTTGTTTGTAGTTGTGGGGATTCAACTGAATGCTTTGTGAAATGGGCACACGCCTGCCCTGCAAAAGTGGTTTCCTATTTGGAGTTTTGGATTACCCCTTGCCTGGACTCGATGTCCAGCTTGCACGCAAATGAAGTAAAATGGAATTGGGCTCCTGTTGCAAGCCCAGTTCCGTGAGCCAACAATTTGGGATTAGTTCAAAGAGTTCAATTCAAGGTTTAAGCAATAATATAGGTTTGGGTTTTAAGTTAGGTAGCGGGTTCAAATTAAAAGGTTCTTCCTTTTGTTTGGACCCGGACTTGAACTTGAAGCCCGAATTCTAATATTAATTAATTATGACCTTTTCTTTTCTTTAGAGTCAAATAATAAATAGAAAAAATGCAGTTGATTTAGGATGACCCTCAAATAAAATGAGATGAGCCTCGCCAAACAAAATATACAAATTACGGGGCCCTCATTAATTACTTAATTAAAAATACTTAGAATTCGGGACAGGCCGTTTAGCAAAATTCACGGCCTTCCCAAAAGTAAATAATACGTTAGTCGCTTTAGGCGCGCTTTTAATAAATTTACTTTCCTTAAATACAGGTGTGCATTTCATGCAACCCAAATCCAAATCCAAAAACGTTGAATAGGAATGTGTCGAGGATCCGGGTGCATTTCATGTGACGTGGTCCAAAAACACATTTTTAAACGACGTTCACTTTCGTAAAAATAATTAAAAAGCGGTAGATAATTGTAAAAGTTCACCATAGGTTGGAGCATGTAAAAAAAATTTAATTTTTAGCTATTTATAATAATTTAAGCGACCGCGCTAGAACCACGGGATTCGGGGGTGCCTAACACCTTCCCTCGGATCAACAGAATTCCTTACACCGAATTTCTTGTTCGCAGACTCCAATTGTGAAGTCAACAATTTTCCTCAATTTGGGATTTAAATTAAACCGGTGACTAGGGACACCAAAAGCCAATCCTATCCCAAGTGGCGACTCTTAAAAATAAATAAATAATCTCATTTCGAATAATGTCACTTAAATTGGAAAAACTCCAATATACATTTATCCTTCGGGGTAGGTGTGTAAAAAAGGAGGTGTGACATTGGCTTTATTTTATTTTGCTACCTGTTCCAAGCTATTTGTGCTAAAAGTTTTACCGCTTAGATATTTGTTGAATTGTACATAAACTATCGCGAATCCCTTCCGCTTTCTGAATCTTCTACATCATGGAGAAGGGTGCACTTCGTGTAACTTCTCTTCTATTTAGAAACTTTTTCCCAATTTAGAACGAGGTTTGGATAAGTTGCAAAGCCGGCGGAGCTTCTGTGTCGCCAGTACGCTGCCTCCCCTCGGCTCGAGTTGTCTGCTCGGGTAATCCAGGTCTAGACCAATAAACCTAGGGTTTAAACCTAGAAGAACAATAAACTCATGCATGATCCCTAGTAGGACTCTTGTTTGCATCATGTACATTTGACTTAGGTGACTCAACACAGGGGTTGGGTCCGTCTAGGATAGGTGACCTGAATTGAAATGACCATCCTGATGCACTTTACGTGCTACTTGCGCATTTATTTGCTCAGCTTTGCATGTTGAGCGACTTGTATATAATAAGTAAAAAATTGTGAAAATAGTAGTAAGGGTAACCTTCTGCTTGGAAAAACCAATACCCAAATCATACCAAAATACTGCCGGATATTTGAAAAATGGAAAAAGTGAAAAAAAAATATTTGAAAAAGAAATTGTTGTCCAAAATAGATTTGATTTTGGCAAATCTGCCCGAACTACATTGGTTTGATTCTCACCGGTTGTGAGATACGTAGGCAACCCTCAACGGGTCCAACTACCCCTTTTGCAAAAATAGCCAAAAAATGTCAAATTTTAATTTTCGTTTTAAATAAGTCGGGTGATACCATTATTGTTTAAAATAAGCCGAATGTCCCTCAAAAGACGCTGGAAGGCCGTTTTTGCAAGAACAGCCACCCTGGGTCATTTTAATATGGTTTGCGGACACAGCCTTAAAACCTCCCTTTCAGAAGTACTGAAAGGCCGTATTTGCAAAACCAAGTCTTTATTTTTCTTAAACAAAATATTTTTTGTTTTGTTTTCTTAAATAAACTTTTGCAAAAATAGCCACTATTCCCCTCAGTCATTAAATCCCGCTAAATAAATGTGCAGGATGAACTCAAACAACATCGAAACCTTCTCAGTGCTGAGCGAGATAACCCTAAAGCTCCATCTGTGGTGGGACGACCTAGGAACCGGAAATAAAGAAACAGTGGTAAAAATTTTGGGCAGCCTTGTGCGACTCATGAACATAAATCCGAGAAAGGATATTGTTGAGGCATTGATACCGTTCTGGGATCCAACAAGTAATGTCTTCCGATTCACCGACTTTGAACTCACACCAATATTAGAAGAGATGGCAGGGTTTGCAGGCCTCAACGGGAACATACGAAGTAGATATCCCTTAGCACCAAGACAGGTCACACTCCACAGATTCTTAGATTTGCTGAACATCAGTAGGGATATCCAAGACCCGTGTCTAGCAGAAGGGTGTTGCACTTTGCACTTCTTCTATCATCGGTATGGCAACCCAAGAAGTTTTGAAGAACCTAACACCAGCCTGACACACGCTGGAAACAAAGACAAATGGGAGGCCCGGCAAGGGTTGGCATTCATGGTGGCTTTTCTAGGAATTATGGTTTGCCCAAGGAAAGACGGTCGCATAGACCTCGGGCTAGTAGGGATGTTGGATGTAGCTATGAAGAAACCTACTAGCACGGTGGTTTCCTTGATCGTAGTAGAGATGTATCGGGCTCTAACCATGTGTCGGGAAGGCGAGAAATTCTTTCAGGGATGTAATCTCTTACTATAAATGTGGATTCAGGAGCATCTATGTCACCATACAGGGTAAATGAATTCCGGGTTAACTGGGCTTAGTTGCATCAGTGAATTTGAAACCTGAGTCACAAGCATTAATTTTCCCGAAGGTGTTGAGGCTTGGTCGTCGTGCTTGAGATCGTTGAAAACAGATAAGTTTGAGTGGGCTTATGGGTGGCTTCCTACTACTGAAGTTGTCTACACGTCAGCAGAGGTCCCCTATATTCTTCTAATGGGTATTCGAGGCATACAACCTTACGCTCCTTACTGGGTCCTGCGACAATTCGGAAGGTTCCAGACAGTGCATAATGATGAGGATTTGAGTGAACAAATTATTGAGTTGGGTCCTAAAGCTGCTTTCCAGGAAGGGAGAGTCCGCAAGATATGGAATGAGTGCCGGTTCCTCGAGCCTAAAACCATAATACTGGACCAAGCTAGAGGCGAGGTAGATCCCAAGTATCTGACGTGGTTTGGCAACTGATTCAAAATCCCAGAGAGATTCACTAAAAGGCCGCACGTGTAGCAATTTACTGATGAGGTCCAGATTCAATGGGATTGGAAAGCAAAGGAAAAGAAGTACCGAGCTAGAATAGGACTGTTAGAGCAGCTGGTCAGGGACCTCCAATTTGACAAGAGTATACAGGCTGCAGCCGATGAGGGTGATAATATGAAATTAGCTCAGGAGAATGAAACACTCAAAGCCCAAATTAAGTAAATGAAAATAGATGCTAGGAACCAAGAAAGAAGTCCATCAGATGAACAGTTGATTAAAGGGTTAAGGAGACAAATCTCGGACTGCCAAGAAGAATTAGAAAAGTCCGAAGGAAATATGGCAAGGCTTTGGGCACAGTGGGCCAAAAGGACTGCAGAAAGAGCCTAGTTCATATAAAAAATGAAGAGAGATTACGAGGGAACCATCGCCAACATGAAGAGGAAAACGAATACTCTAGAAGAAAAAGTAGCCCGGCGAGATAAAGAATTTCATGCCGAGAGGGGCCGTTGTTACGATTTGATCGCCGAGATGCAAAGGGAAATAAAATTGCTACAAGACCTGCACCTCCAGGATTCCCAGGTACTAGAAGCCCGTACCCAACAGATAAGCCAACTTCTCCAAGAAAAGGGCCAGATCAGGGAAAGGATCCGAAGTATTGCACACTATATGGTTAACAGATTCCAGGACGGTGAACAGATGAGTCGTACCACTTTCTTTGCATCAGTTATGATATTTGATCGACATTTCATGAAGGATTTGGAGCAATTGCAAAGGGGTCTTGCGCGTAGGCCCGCGGTGATGCCGAATGATGCCCCACGAGCCCCAGGGTTTGAAGCTTTGATGTACTCCTAGAATAGTTGAGTCTGTATTGTGTTTTGAGTCTGTACTTTTTCTGATTTTTAAAATGAAAAAAAAATAGGCTATTAGTGGTGTAATCAATTGTCATTAATGAAATTTTGAAAATTCCCAAAAATTGTGTCTTTATTCTCTTTCATCTAATTTTACACCAATTGGAAAAAACTACACTTGATCTGATTCAGGCACGGTCACGATACATAGGCAATTTCCATAGGACCCGACCATAGCCATATGAAAATAAAAATACAGTGAGATTAAAAAGCCAAAAAAAAAGCGGAAAAAAACGAGAGAGGGAGAGAAAACAAAAGAGAGGAAAAATCCGCAACAAAGAAACAACGGCAAAGCAAAAGAAACAAAGGCAAGAATAAAAGAAAGAAGTCACAAAGCCGGGATGACGCAAGCGGTCGAGCAAATGCATACTATAAACCGTTAACTGCCTATGTGCGTTCATGCCCCAAATATGCGGTTATATATTTGTTGATGCCCTCACCACTAATAACGTTGTTGTTGATGATGAGTTCAAGCAGGTGGTTCAAGTTGACTAGCATTCTGGCAACCCACCCATACAACACCCGTTCTAAAGATAAGTCAAAAATGGTCAACCAAGAGTTAGAAGCAAGCATCGTCAGCCCATCTATGGAGGAAGAAGTTGTGGATATAACCGCCATGAAAGAGGAGATGTATAAATTGAAGCAACAGATGGCCGAAATGTACCAGGCTTGGGCAAAGGGACACCCACTACTAGCTTACCCTGCTAACCCTACCTACATCCCACCATTAGCTCAGCCACAAGATCCTCCTACAGTTAATTCCTCTCCGGCCTACCCTACTTACCAGCAATACTACGCAACTACTTCCCAAACACCACCACCTCCACCACCCAAACAAATCACATGTACTCCACCTCCAACTACTCCCGTGTTTGTGGCTTCTCAACCCTCCACATTATAAAAATCTTCTAGTGAACCCCTATTTCAAACCCAGGAAACCTACTATTACCCACCAGAACCCACCTTCAAACCACCAGAATCATATCCTTACACTCCCCGTCTTGATATCTCAGCTGAAGAAGAGAAGCCTCCTAAAAACTCTGAGCAGGAAGAAATGATACGAAAGGTGAAAAGCTTGGAACAATCGTTCAAAAATATGCAAGGTCTAGGAGGAAAGTTGAGTGTCTCTTACAAGGACTTGTGCTTGTTTCCTGACGTCCAATTACCTGCGGGATTCAAGCTACCAAAGTTTGATCTGTATGACGGACATGGTGACCCAGTAGCCCATTTGTGGGGATTTTGTAGCAAGATGAGAGGTGCTAGGGGAAGGGATGAGATATTAATGGCATATTTTAGTCAAAGTCTCAGTGGTGCTTCTTTCCAATGGTACACGCGACAAGATCATGCTCGATGGTACACCTGGGATGATTTGGCCCTGTCATTGGCAGGCCATTTTCAGTACAACTTAGAGATCTTCCCGTACCGGCTGTCATTGACCAAAATTGAGATGAAGCCAGGGGAAAGCTTCAGAGAGTACGATTTTCGGTGGAGGGAATAGGCCGCCAGAGTCGATCCTCCGATGAAGGAAGGCAAAATGGTGGATTATTTTCTGCAGGCTTTGGAGCCTACTTACTATGGTCATCTGGTGTCGGTAGTTGGGAAAACTTTTAATAAGGTAGTGAAAATGGGAAGCATGGTGGAAGAAGGTCTTAAGTCCAACAAAATTACGAGCTATTCTATAATTACAGCAACTACCCAGGCCATCTAGAGCGGCACTGGAGGGGTATTGGGAAATAAGAAAAAGGAAGATGTTACAGTAGTGGAATCGAGAGCATGGTCCAGGGGTCCATCACCATATTATCACCAACCTCGACCACATCCCCAAACATACCCACACACCCCATATGGCCCACCACAACACTACTACCCACCTCCCGTTCCTCACTTCTCAGTTCACCACGCCCAAACATACCCTCAACCTCAGGTACCCTAGCGTGCACCCACCCCACAAAATATTTACCACACTCAAAATGCCTACCCACCTCCAAGAGCCTACAAAAATTCCACCGGATCTGGTTTTCGACCCAACCTTGCTTCCAAGAATGACAGGCTGCAAAAGAAGAAAAGTTTCACGCCATTGGGAGAATCCTACACCAGCTTATTCCACAGATTGAGACAGTTGGGCATATTAAATCCAACTGAACCCAAATTGCCAAATCCTCACCCAAGGAACCTGGACCATTCGGTGAATTGTGAGTATTGCTCAGGTGCCCGAGGGCATGATACAAAGAAGTGATAGCATTTGAAAACAGCCATCCAGGAGCTCATTGATACTCGCCGGATTGAATTACAGACTCCGGAGACGCCCAACATCACTCACAATCCATTACCAACCCATCTTGAGACTTACACGATCGAGTTAGTGCAGAAGGGAGAATACAAAAAGCCTTCACAAAATGTAATAATGATTAGGTCCAGTGAGAATAGAGCAAATGAGAAAGTAATTGATGAGAAGGCATTGGTCATAGTAGAACAGACAGTCAGCAAACTAGTGATGGCAGTAAAACAAGAACCTGTTAAAGTACCAGAAGCGGTTGTTAAGCCTGTTGTGATTTTAAAGGGTGCTCGTACAGAGCCGGTTATCATCAAATCGGTGACTCAGTTACCAGTAGTTAGTGAAAAGGCCATCCCATGGAACTATGACCGAGTGACTATTATGTACAAGGGGAAGGAAGTTAAATAAGAAGTTTGTGAAACTCATGGACTGACTCGTTCAGGGAGATGCTTTGCCCCTAAAGATCTGAGAAATGTTAAAGAAACCAAAGACAATATAGCACCAGTAAAGAGGGTCGTAACTGAAGAAGAGGCTGAAGAATTCTTAAAGAAGATGAAGGCGCAAGATTATTCTACTGTAGAACAACTGAGGAAAACTCCTGCGCAGATTTCACTGCTATCTCTATTGATTTATTCGGACGAGCATCATCGGGCGTTGATGAAGATTCTAAATGAAGCCCATGTTCCGGATAAGATCTCTGTAAACCATTTGGAGAAGATAGCGAATAAGATTTTCGAGGTCAACAGGGTTACATTTTCCGATGATGAGTTGCCTTTGAAGGTTACTGAGCACAATAGGGCACTTTACCTCACAGTAAAGTGTGAAGACTATGTGGTTACTAGAGTATTGATTGACAACGGGTCTAGCGCAAACATTTGCCCTCTCTCCACCCTGGAAAAGTTAAAAGTGGACGGTGAGAGAATCTAGAAGAATAGCGTCTGCGTGCGAGGATTTGATGGAGGGGGAAAGGACACGGTCTGGGATATCGTGTTAGATATCGCAATAGGACCACTTGAATTCACAATAGAGTTCCAAGTGCTCGACGTGGCTGTTTCCTACAATCTATTATTGGGTCAGCCCTGGATTCTTGTCGCAAAAGCTGTGTCGTCTACCTTACATCAAATGGTCAAATTGAAATGTGATCGACAGGAAATTGTTGTGCATGGAGAGGATAATTCATGTAATACCATTATGCCTTTCGATGAAGCTGAGGATGACAAAGGTCCATGGGTTTACCAAGTCTTGGACACAGTGTCAGTTGCCAAAATTTCCGAAGGAGAATGTATTCCTAGGCCCAGAGTAGCTGCTGCATCTATCATGGTGGCTTCAGAAGTGATAAAGAATGGATTTTTACATGGAAAAGGCTTGGGTGCTTCGTTACAGGGCATCATACAGCCGGTATCTCTTCCTGGAAACTTGGATACTTTCGGGTTAGGCTTTAAGCCCACTACTATTGACATAAGGCAAGCTAAACAGATGAAAAATAGAGCATGGACCCTTCCAAAACCCATACCCCGCCTATCTTGTTCCTTTGTCCAGCCTGGTACTAAGAGGTGCCCAATAACGGTAATGCTTCATTCTGTAATGATGGAACCCGACATGAATTTTATGGAAAGGATTGAAAAGTTGTTTGATGAAGTGAATATGGTGGAGGCAGGTGAAGGTCCAAGCAAAGGAGATGTGCAATTCGTGGGGGCCCGAGCCAGGCTTAATAATTGGGAAGCTACTCCTCTTCCTACTCGGAGGGAGTCGTGGAAGTTAGTTTTGATTTTCCTTTCAGTTTAATCTGGATTATTTCCAAGGTTGTAATTCAGATGCTATGTTCCGTCCGTTTGGATGAGTTAAACCTTGTTATCTTACAATTTTAATGAAATGCAATTTCCTCTGTTTTTCATTCCTGATAGCCTTTATTTTGTCTTTCTTTTCTTTCTTTTATAGTCCCCTTTATGCTGGTATCACTAATGTGTCATGCATGCGGAGTCTTCGGCGTAGTCTTGATTACCAATCTAACTCCAAAATAATAATGCAAGAAATTGAGTGTGATGACGAGGTAGAATATGATGATTATGAAGCCTTTGAAGAAATCAGTAAAGAATTAAGTCAATTTGAGGAAAAACCCAAACATAACCTGAATGATACAGAAGCAATCAATTTAGGGGATCAGGAGAATGTTCGGGAAACAAAAATAAGTGTTCATTTGGAAGCTCCGCTCAGGGAAGAAATTATCAAAGCATTTCTTGAGTACAAAGATGTTTTCGCATGGTCATATGACGATATGCCGGGTTTAAGTACCGACTTGGTGGTCCACAAATTGCCCACTGACCTCGCATGCCCTCCGGTCAAGCAGAAGCTTAAGAAATTTAAAATAGATATCAGTGTGAAGATCAAAGAAGAGGTTACCAAGCAGTTTGATGCGAAGGTCTTCCAGGTCACCGGGTATCCCACCTGGTTAGCTAATGTTGTACCTGTACCAAGGAAGGATGGGAAGATAAGAGTGTGCGTTGATTACCATGATCTCAATAAGGCGAGTCCAAAAGACAATTTCCCACTGCCAAATATCCATATATTGATTGAAAATTGTGCCAAACATGAGATTGGTTCCTTCGTCGATTGTTATGTGGGTTATCACCAAATTTTGATGGATGAGGAAGATGCGAAAAAGACGACATTTATCACGCCTTGGGGAATGTATTGTTATAGGGTTATGCCATTTGGGTTGAAGAATGCAGGGGCAACATATATGAGGGCGATGACCACCATGTTCCATGATATGATATATCGGGGAATCGAAGTCTATGTAGATGACGTGATTATAAAGTTGAGAAAGCGGTGTGATCATGTCAAACACCTGAGGAAGTTTTTCCAGAGGCTCCATAGGTACAACGTCAAACTTAATCCGACGAAGTGTGTGCATTTGGAGTTCCGTTGGGGAAGTTGTTGGTTTTTGTGGTAAGTCGATGTGGTATTGAGTTAGACCCATCCAAAATCAAAGCCATTCAGGAGTTACCGCCACCAAGAAGTAAGAAAGAGGTGATGAGTTTGCTCGGCAGGTTGAATTATATCAGCAGGTTCATTGCCTAGCTTACAATGACTTGCGAGCCTATCTTTAAGCTGCTAAAGAAAGATGTTGCGGTCAGATGGATGGATGAATGTCAGGAAGCATTTGACAAGATTAAGAAGTATTTGGCTAGTCCGCCTGTGTTGGTTCCACCACAGCCGGGAAGACCCTTGATCCTCTATTTGACAGTTTTGGATAACTCTTTTGGCTGTGTACTGGGGTAGCATGACGTCACAGGAAAGAAAGAGCAGGCGATTTACTTCCTCAGCAAAAAGTTCACATCTTATGAGGTAAAGTACACTCAGCTCGAGAGGACGTGTTGTGCTTTAACCTGGGTAGCGCAGAAATTGAAACATTACTTGTCATCATATACCACCTATCTCATCTCGAGGTTGGACCCATTGAAGTACATTTTTCAAAAGCCCATGCCCACATGGAGGCTCGCGAAATGGCAAATCTTGCTCATAAAATTTGATATTGTCTATGTGACCCGTACTGCAATGAAAGCACAAGCGGTGGCTGATCATCTAGCCGAGAACCCAATTGATGATGAATAGGAACCTTTGAAGACATATTTCCCTGATGAGGAGACAATGCACGTCGAGGAATTAGAACAAGTCAAAAAGCCAGGGTGGAAGTTGTTCTTTGATGGGGCTGCCAATACCAGAGGCGTTGGGATAGGAGCAGTACTTATTTCTGAGATAGGGCAACTCTACCCTGTTACAGCTTAACTTCGCTTCTACTGCACCAATAACATGGCTGAATACGAGGCATGTATTTTGGGTTTGAGATTGGCAATAGACATGGGTGTCCAGGAGATCTTGGTCATGGGCGACTCGGATCTTCTGGTGCATCAGATTCAGGGAGAATGGGAGACGCGAGACTTAAAGCTCATACTGTACCGACAGTGTTTACATGAACTTTGTCAACAGTTTTAGTCGATAGACTTCAGGTATATCCCAAGGATTCATAATGAAGTTGTTGACGTTTTGGCCACTTTAGTATCGATGTTGCATCATCCAGATAAGGCGTATGTGGACCCGTTGCTGATTCAGATCCGAGATCAGCATGCCTATTGTAACATGGTGGAGGAAGAGCTTGATGGTGAGCCGTGGTTTCATGATATCAAAGAATATCTCAGGATGGGAGTATATCCAGTATAGGCCACAGGGGATCAAAAGAGAGCCATTAGATGCTTAGCAAGCGAATTTTTCTTCAGTGGAGGAGTGTTGTACAAAAGAACTCCATATCTTGGTTTATTGAGGTGCATGGATGCTAAACAAGCTACAACTATCATGACCGAGGTACATGCGGGAGTTTATGGACCTCATATGAGTGGATATGTATTGGCCAAGAAGATTCTTCGAGCAGGATATTATTGCCTCACTATGGAATGAGATTGTATCAGTTTTGTACGCAAGTGTCATCAGTGCCAAGTACATGGAGATTTGATTAATTCTCCACCATCTGAATTGCACACAATGTCGGCACCATGACTCTTCGTTGCTTGGGGAATGGATGTCATTGGGCCAATCGATCCAGCGGCATCAAATGGGCACAGGTTTATTCTGGTAGCCATTGATTATTTCACTAAGTGGGTTGAGGCAAAAACTTTCAAATCAGTGACCAAGAAGGCAGTGGTCGATTTTGAGCATTCGAATATTATTTGTTGATTCGGAATCTCGAAGGTAATTATCACAGATAACGGTGCCTATCTCAATAGCCATCTAATGGCGAAGACATGTCAGTAGTTTAAGATCACACACCGCAATTCCACCCCATATCATCCTAAGGTGATTGGAGCGGTCGAGGCAGCTAACAAGAACATCAAGAAGATACTTCGGAAAATGATGGAAGGGTCCGGGCAGTGGCATGAGAAGTTACCCTTTGCCCTATTAGGCTATCGCACTACTGTTCGCACTTCAGTAGGGGCGACTCCTTATCCATTGGTATATGGTACGGAGGCAGTGATACCTGCGGAGGTTAAAATACCATCCCTTCGAATAATCGCAGAGGCGGAAATTGATGATGATGAGTGTGTCAAAGCCTGTTTGGAACAATTGAGCTTGATTGATGAAAAGAGATTGGCAGCAGTATGTCATGGACAGTTATACCAACAGAGAATGGAAAGAGCATATAACAAGAAAGTGCGTCCGCGCAAGTTTGAAGTAGGGCAATTGGTGTTGAGGCGTATCCTACCTCACTAGGCTGAGGCAAATGAAAAGTTCGCCCCCAACTGGTAGGGGCCATTTTTTGTAACCCGAGTGTTGTCCAATGGTGCATTATATCTGACAGACGTGGAAGGGAAATGTGTAGAAATGGCTATCAACTCTGATGCAGTCAGGCGATACTCTGTATGATTTCTTTATCTAAATGTACCTAATTGTATTTGGCATTGTTCTGAGGTTGAAATAACGAAGGTATTTTGTTCTGCTATCCAAACACTTTATCCTTTGTTATCCCGTTGAGCCTTATTCTATTTTCTTTCGTATCCCTCTTTCGGAATCAATAACAAAACTCGAAGACTCGAGCGGGGAAAATAAATGGAGAAATAAGAGAAAATAGTGAAAAAAAGGAAAGAATAGAAAAGAGAAGGAAAAGAAAAGAAATGAAAGTAAAAGGAAAAGTGGAAAAAGGAAAGATCGCAACAATGAAGTAATTTTTTGACCTGAATTACGTTTGACTTGATCCCGAAAGGGTACGTAGGCAGCCTCTCCTTGAGGTTCAGTCATAATAAAATAAAAGTCCAAAAGTTCCCAAGAAAGAAACTGGGACAGAAGTTGTGGTCATTGTGGGAAATCTGATTCCGAAAGTTGTAATTTTGAACCCATGTTGAATTATTTTGAGCCTCTCTACCCTTCTTTCTAAACCCCATCCAAAAGCCACATTGCGGTCCAAAGAAAGACCTTTCGATCAATCTTCAAGAAATGCTAATGCGAGCAGGTAAAGTGATTCATGTTGGGGGCAACACTCTGATACAAGGAGAGAAAGGAAAATGATGAAAATGAGAGCGTCTTATTGGTGAAAACCCTCACGGGCACCATAGGACAATGTGAGTTGAGAGAAAAGAAAAGGAGAGAGTCTTATTGGTGAAAACCCTCATGGGCATCGTAAGGCGAAGGTGAGCTTTCAGATGGGCAAATGAAACAAGTCTTTGGTTGAAAGATGCTCGAAACATGGCAAGACGAGCAAGGTTTGGGTTTTGGTGAAAGTCGGGTTTTGAAAGTACGGAACAGAAAATATGGAAATTGAAAGTTGATTAGTTGAACAGACTAGGCTGGTTAATCCAAAATGCATAGCATGATCAATGGTACCGGCCTTTCCACTCAGATAAGGCCTATCCTTTTATCTTCATTACAAATCATCCGTTTTCAGGGTCTTTCTGTCTTTAATCTTCGAATTCATTGCATTTCATTCTCTTGAAGTCTGTCTATAAGATGTTTCGGTATCAGTTATGTTCGAAAACAAAAGAAGAATGTCAAGGCTAACTACCAGCTTCCCAGTTGTATGACACAATAGGATTGGAACACATCAAAAGAAAGTAAAGCATGAAGGACCAACGGAAGTCCCATTAGTGGGTTAATCAGATAACTGAAGGGAAGAAGCAAAGTTTCAAAAAGAGGGGTCAGAAACACAAAGCAGAAATATGGGATAGAACATTTGGGTCATCAAATTCAGAGGGTTGAAAGTCAGTCAGGAAGTGGAGGCATTTAAAAGCGAGGCCAGGGAAACAAGTTAGGGCAGAGCCAGAAGAAGGAACGTACCCAACAAGAATGCCAGCAGCTAACCACCATTTTATATTAACAAATCTTTCTTTGATTAAAACTGGGGCAGAAATGTTTCTTTGTTTGTTCATTTTATTGCAATCAGGAGCCCACCTGAAGAACAAGGGAATACTTTTCAAGTTCAGCAATCAGGCGCCCACCTGGAGAACAAGGAAAGTACAATTCAAATTTTAGCTTTCAAGTTTAATATTTGGTAACATAATGCACCAAGTTATCAAACTGGGGCCGAAAATTTTCTTTGTTTTATATGTTTCGTCACAATCAGGCGCCTACCTGGAGAACAAGGGAATACTTTGCAAATTTCAGCAATTAGGAGCCCACCTGGAGAACAAGGGAATACATTTCAAATTTCAGCAGTCAGGAGCCCACCTGGAGAACAATGGACGTACAATTCAAATTTTAGCTTTAAAATATTTGATAACATGATGTGCCCAGCCACCAAACTGGGGCAGAAAATTTTCTTCGGATATCTATTTTATTGCAGTCAGGAGCCCACCTAGAGAACAAGGGAATACTTTTCAAGCATTGCCGTCAGGAGACCACCTGGAGAACAAGGGAATACTTTTCAAGCATTGCCGTGAGGAGCCCACCTGGAGAACAAGGGAATACTTTTCAAGAATCGCCGTCAGGAGCCCATCTGGAGAACAAGGGAATACTTTTCAAGCATCGCAGTCAGGAGCCCACCTGGAGAACAAGGGAATACTTCTCAAGCGTCAGCAACCAGGAGCTCGCCTGGAGAATAGAGGCACATATTTCAAATTGCAGCAATCAAGCGTCATTCGGAGGAATGGCAAAACATCGCCAGTCACAAATCAAGGCAACAACAAGAATCCCATCGGAAGAATACAAGATACAAGTTCAAGGCAACACAAGCGCAAGTTTGAAGACATAGATAGGATCTTTTGTAACTCATAGATCATAGCTTAGGCTAGCTAATTTTGTTTTACCATGGTGTAATAAGGAGGCCAGCGAGCAGTAGCAGCAGCAGCAGCTACAGCAGTGAAATCACAGCTCCTGATAGTCCCAGCTACCAAACCTTCCCGAACTACACTGACCTGATTCCTTTTTAGCCCAGGATATGTAGGCAACCTCTGAAGCAGGGTGCGGTCAAACTTTTCAAAATGCTTCACAACAGAATATTTGAACAGGCAAAAATTGCTCGTATTTGCTCACTTATCTTTGCTCGAAAACCTTCCACGTTTCCGAGCAAAGAGGGACAACTGTGAGCACGTGATTTTTTCCTTATATATGAATTATGGCCAAAATTTCAAACAAAACAATTTCTTCATTATTTTTACAATTTTTGTGAATTTTTGTTTCATTTTTCTGATAATTATTTGCATTTTATCTGTGCATCTTAATTCGTATGAAAAATACAAAAATATGCATTTGCATCTAGGATCTAATTTCATATTTTAGGATTAATTAAGAGTTAATTTGTTTTAGAACAAAATACAAGGAAAATAACAAAAATACCCCTTTTTGCATTTTTAGATTAAATATGTTTTAGTTTACATTTTAATTAGAAATTAATGGACAGGGAATTAGGAAATCTAATTTTTTAGGGTTAATTTGTTTTTTTAGCATTTTAATAAAATTAGAAAATTATAAAAATACAAAATGAAAACAAAAATATTAAACAAATAAAAATAAAATAATAAGTAAAAGAAGAAAAATAAAAGAAACTAAATAAAAAGAGAATTGGGCCATTAAACGAATCTGGGCCCAAGAACCCATTTCGCCCAGGCCTCAACTTAAATTCGCCTGGCCCAAATCACCACCCGACCCAATCCTTGTCTCCCCAAAACTACCCCGTTTGGAAAACTATTAATCTGGACCGTCTAGGTTTTTATGATCGAACGGTTCATAATTATGGGCCTTAAGAGTATTTAACGGTTGGATCATACCCCCCACCCCCGTTTCATCGTCCCAAACATACCCCTTTTACAACCCTGTGTAACACCACCATCGACCGCCGCCGGAAATTGACCACGGCGGCGGCCCGTCGCCAAATTACCCCAAAATTACATCCCTTGTTCCTCGTCCCATCCCCATTACAAATCCGCCATCTGCTTCCTTCGAATCCCATCCCAGGCTGTCAAATATCAGATCAGAGATTCTCTGGCCAAGACCCAAAGTAACCCAATGAAGCCCAAATTAACACCATAAGACCACCTTAATCTCCTCTATCCAACCCCCTAACCTCGTCCTTCGAACATGGACGGAAATGTTCGAATATCAATTTTAAACTTTTCTCCCAAAACCCTAAATGTTCCAAATCATACCAAATTGACACCATGCAATCCTCTTACCATCCTCATAAAGATCCTATCATCTAGGACGGTAAAATATCATCGAAAATGGCCGATTCTAAAAATTGATGATTGGCCGAAAATATTACCGGTAAGTTTTCTTTATTTGTATTTGGACCTTGTCTGGATAGATTTTTCCTCTTATTCGTTTATTTGAATTCAGTCTGTGATTAGTTTTCTCCTAAATATTTCTAACTACTAGTCTATTATTTGTTAATTCATTAGTTTCTTTCCTCGAGTTTAACATTCATGATTGATTGATGCCTTAGCCTGTTATTTTGTTAGTTTCGATATCAATTTGAATTTTTTTTAGTTGTGGTTAATTCTGTTAGTAAGTTAAATTAGTCTAAATACCCATTTCTTGTTCTTTAACTGTGTAGCCTAGTTTAGTTTAGTGCTGAGTTAATCGATTGTTATTTGAATGATAATTGATAGGTAGTTCAAACTAAGGTAATTTTAGAAGAATGTCACTTGGGGTAATAATTTTAGATTTGTTTGAATATGTTAGGTAAGATGAGAGGGATGGTAACAATTTGGATAATTTCAGATAGATAAGAGGGTAGTATTGGTATTCTTCAAGTAGATGACAATACTAGAATAGTTTAGACCCTTCTAGAATGGGAACCTAGTGTATATTTCAGTAAACTTAGGGGCTTCCTTGAGCAACAACTTAAAAAATAAGGGATTGAAAGCTGAAAATAATAATGGACTAAAAAGAAAACTAAAAATCTGATAGAGCCTCATCTTTGCCTATAAAAGGGCATGCTCCTTACTTGATTGACAAGTTTTGAAAAACCCCAAAATTTCCCCCAAAACCCTCTCTGCAAATCTGAGCCTAAAAATGGAATTTCAAATCCTTAGAACTTGAAATCCCTACTTTAGATCTTAGATTTTGCCCACAAAATCAAAAACAAAAACAGAAAATACAATAGAAAATCAAAAGAAGCACTGTTTCATTGCATTTTTGAGGATTAATTGGAGTTTTAGGCACTGATTTTAGTTCCAAGGTTGAACCTGAATTACTAAAACTTCAGAAGTGGTTTGGCTTCAATTCCGAGTTAAATTTGGGTCGTTTGAGTTAAATTTTAGTGCATTTGTTGGGTGTATGGATTGCTGGATTTCGTGCGCATTTTGAACCTGGGATTGAGACTGGATTTGAGCTATTATGGCATGCTGTTTGCTTCTGGTTCATTAAATTGCTGCTGACTTACTCCTACTTCTTCTATTGATTTAATCCAGGTATTTGCTTGGCCTATAACTGAGGATCCACTGTTGAAATGTAATCAAGTTTGAAGTAATGAAGAATGTGTTCCAGCCTTTCTCATATTATTACTATGTTTTCCTATGCATATCCTGTGTAGTTACAGAATTATAGAGCTAATTAGGATTACATTTTTCTGAAATTACATGTATAGGTTTGCCCTGGACTTTTGATTTATAATAAATCAATAAATTATAATTATGTAGCTTTCTAATATTAGCCTAGTGTAACAGGTCTTAGTAGCATTAGTAGACTTAGCTTAGCTTAAGTTTAGTAATGAATTATGGTTGAGTATAGGGGTAATTGTCATGTGTGCTCCATTTCTCTTTTGATAGCATTGATGTTGGTTAAAATTATAGGAATTGCATTACCAAAGGGCTTAATATAGTATATTTAGTTTCAGTTTTGAAAATCATATGTTGAACCCTGCTTGGTAAATCATACAATGCTAGGCCACCCTTCATACGTGTTGCATGTTAGTTAGGATTTATTTAAAAATCATGACAGGATACCCTGAATCAATAGTCTGCTGTTATTACAATATCCTTGCTCAATAGTCCATTAAATTCGGATATTTGCAGGTTTAAGAATTAATTTCTTAGAGCTCAATACTGAGCCAAAGCAAACCAAAAACACAATCCTCGAATAAATCTGGGCCCAATGGTTTGGCCTAGCCACTCAATGGAAGCCAAATTCACTTATCTCATATTGGGCTGGATACCAAGAAGGCTCAACTCGCAGGGCCATTTCATGTTAACGCAAGTTGGGCTAAATGCGAAGACCAAGTGTGCAAGAGGATAAATTCCCATAAGTTCATCAGATCTAATTTGTAACATTAAGTTCTCGAGTTAAGTAGCGTGTTCAAAT
The DNA here is from genome assembly GCA_026770625.1 of Nicotiana glauca. Lineage (NCBI taxonomy): Eukaryota > Viridiplantae > Streptophyta > Magnoliopsida > Solanales > Solanaceae > Nicotiana > Nicotiana glauca. The sequence goes on along the minus strand of MU750054.1, from coordinate 122,701 downwards.
TAAGAGGTCTATTCCTTTTGTTTGAATCTGGACTTGAACTTGGGGCCCGAATGTTATAACATCAATTAGCTAGGACTTTTCTTTTATTATTGAAAACCAATAAAAATAGAAAATCATTGTTTCCTTAAGGACTTGCCTTCTAAATAATCAGGAGACGAGCCTCGCCAAACAAAATACATAAATTGCGGGGCCCTCCTTAATTGCTCAATTGAAAATACATAGAATTCGGGCGGTCCGTTTAGTGAATTTCACCGCTTCCCGCAAAGATAATAATGTGTTAGCCACTCTAGGCGCTGTATTAAAAATTTTATCTTCTTAAATACAGGTGTGCATTTCATGCGACCCAAATCCAAATCCCAAAACGTTGAATAGGAATGTGTTGAGGATCCGGGTGCATTTCATGCGACATGATTAAAAACACGTTTTTAAACGACGTTCACTTTCGTAAAATATAATTAAAGAGTGGTAAATAATTCTAAAATTGCATTATAGGATTAGCATGTATTAAAATAAGATTTTATCCAAATATAGCAGTTGAGCGACCGTGCTAGAACCATGGAACTCGGGAGTGCCTAACCCCTTCTCCTAGTTTAACAGAATTCATTACCCGGATTTCTGGTTCGCGACTGTAATACAGAGTCAAACCCTTTCCTCGATTTGGGATTGAAACCGATGACTTGGGACTCCATAAATCTCCCAAGTGGCGACTCCGATTCTTAAATAAAACGAATCCCATTTCGATTGTCCTTTAATTGGAAAAACTCCTTTATTATGCCCTTCACGGGGTGTAGTAGCGAAAAAGGAGGTGTGACATCGGCATCCTACAACATACTATTAGGACGCCCCTGGTTCCACGCTGCTAGAGCCGTAGCATTGACCCTGCATAAGGTTGTAAAGTTTGAATGGAATTACCAAGAAGTGATCATTAATGGCAATGGTAGTAACCCCATATATAGTCGCCAGACCATCCCAATGATCGGGGGCAGAAGGAAAATAGGCGGAGAGACATACTACCGCATCGAAGGGGTTAACGTTATAGACAAGGAAAAGTGGTGGGACAACAAGATCGAAAGTATCCTGAATTGGTGTGGGTACCAGCCTGGAAAGGGACTCGGTAAAAATCATCAGGGGATCACTAAGCCCATCAAACTGAAGAAGCATGGCACTACCTTTGGCTTAGGGTATGATTATACATGGAAAGAATTCAAAAACTGGTCGCCACCATGGCGCGGCCCCTACTATCCATTGGAGTTTTCGATACCTAGCCTGGTGTAGACCTTCCAGTCAGCAGATACTATATATGGGTCAGAAGAAGATGAAGCGTTGGCAGCTGCGAAGAATTTATTCCTGGAGGATGATGACATGAACTCCTGTGTTATTTTCGAGGAGGAGGGAGAGGAAGGCCCTTCCATACAAGTTGTGGACAGAGGATACCACCTCAGCAATTGGTCGATTAGGACCGTCAGGGCTCGGAAGGCTTCGGGGTAGCAAGGCTAAACAAAAGCAGCATGCATCGCATTTTTAGTTTACTTTACTAGTTGATTTTCTTTCCGCACTGTCTTTAGTTTCGAAAAGAGCTCCGATGTTTCAAAAATTTTGAATTTAATCAAAGCATTTCAGTTAATCATATATATCGCACTTATTATTTTCTCTATCATTTACTCTATTTTATACAGCATTAATATTAGTTACGATGAACCAACAACTGTGACTTGCAACAAGACAATGCAACAAAAGGACATAGACTCAGAAGACGATGAAATACCTGAAGAGGTCATCAGAGAGGTTGAGAATTTTGAGAATAGACCTAAGTCCAGCCTGGAAGAAACTGAGGTCATTAATTTGTGATATATAGAGAACGTCAAAGAAACTCGCATCAGTGTTCACTTGTCGCCATCAGAAAAGGAAGAGTTTACAGAATTTTTAAAAGAATATGAGGAAATATTCGCCTGGTCGTATGATGATATGACAGGTCTCAGCAAGTCCGTTGTAGCTCACAAACTGCCAACAGATCCAACCGGTCCGTCGGTAAAACAGAAGCTCAGGAAATTCAAGCCCGACATGCGTTTGAAAATCAAAGAAGAGGTTACTAAGCAAGTCAAAGCCAAGGTTCTCAGAGTGGTAGAGTATCCAACATGGTTAGCCAACATCGTGCCAGTACCAAAGAAGGACGGGAAGGTTAGAATCTATGTCAACTATCGGGATCTCAACCGGGCCCGTCCCAAAGATGACTTCCCCTTGCCAAACATACATATTCTTATCGACAACTGCGCCAAGCATGAGTTGCAGTCTTTAATTGATTGTTTCATCGGGTATCATCAGATATGGATGGATGAGGAAGATGTAGAGAAAACAGCTTTCATCACGTCGTGGGGAATGTATTGTTACAAAATGATATCGCTCGGTTTAAAGAATGCTGGCGCCACATACATGAGATCCATGACTACTATCTTCCATGACATGATACACAAGGAGATCTAGGTATATGTGGATGACGTCATCGTCAAATCTAGGAAAGCCTCTGATCATATGGAAGACCTGAGAAAGTTCTTCAACAGACTAAGAAGGTATAACCTAAAACTGAATCCCGCCAAGTGTGCATTCGGGGTTCCTACTGGAAAAGTACTGGGTTTCATCGTGAGCCGTCGAGGGATAGAACTGGACCCATCAAAGTTCAAATCCATTCAAGAATTGCCACAGCCAAAGAATAAGAAGGACGTGATAAGTTTCCTGGGGTGTGACGACCCGGCCCGTTTTCACATGAGTTACCGCCCTGTTTCCCCCATATCATGTTGTTCTATGTTTCAATATTAGTATTTGAGTTGATCGGATAGAATTGAATTGGTTTTAGTTGGAAATGAGACACATAGTATCTTTGAAGGAAGCTTGTTTTGGAAAAGTCAACCGGAAGTTGACTACGTAGTTAGAGGGCTCGTATGTTAATTACGGTGATTTGGTTAGCTTTGGACGATGATTTATGACTTAGGAGTGCGATCGGAATTGAATTTGGTGGTCCGGTGTAGAATTAGGCTTGAATTGGCGAAGTTTGAATTTTGGTGGATTACGGTTGATAGGTGAGATTTTGATCCGAAGGTCGGAATGGAATTCCGAGAATTGCAGTAGCTCCGTTAGGTGATTTTGAATATGTGTTCAAAGTTTCAGGTCATTCGGAGGTGTTTAGGTCGGGTTTTGATCGAATGTGCAATTCAGAAGTTTTTAAGAAACTTAGGCTTTGATTTGATGAAAATTGAGGATTTTGATGTTAACAATGGCATTTTGGTGATTCGAGCAAGTTTGAATAAGGTAATAGATCATGTTTTTGCTTTTGGTTGAGGTCCCGGGGGCCTCGGGGTGATTTCGGGTGGTTAAACGGAGAATTTTTATTTTGGGCTTCAGGTTTGGATTTGTTGGTTCTGTTGTTTCCGCATCTGCGGAAAAGGGACCACATAAGCGGTTCCGTAGATGCGGGTATTTGGTCGCATAAGCTGTCCTGGATAGGTCTTCGAAATTTTCGCAGAAGCGAAAGGCAATCCGACAAAGCGAAATTCGCAGGAGCGGGTGGTGACCGCAGAAGCGGATTTTTGGGAGGTTAATGAAGACCGCAATAGCGGAAATATTGTCGTAGAAGTGGTCCCGCATAAGCGGAAACGGGACCGCAAAAGCGAAAATCGGCCTGGGCAGAAGGGTTTTAAAATAGCACTTCATCCACGACTTCGGAGTTATTTTCCTCAATTGTTGAGCATCTTGGAAAGCTTTGGGCGAGAAAGTTCGAGGGTTTTGACAGAGAATCGAATGGAGGTAAGTTCCTTGGCCTAATTATTCAAGTGTATGGTAGGATTTACATGGAAATTGGAGGAGATCCATTGAAAAGGGGGTTAAGCTAGGCTTGAGTTTTAATATTTCAAATTGGAATTCGATAGGTCATTTAAGCTCGGATTTAGGAGTTCTTGGTATGTATGGACTCGTGGCGAGACGAGAAATCCGGTAATGTAAGTTTTATAATTTTTTGAGAAGCGGGCCCTGGGCTCGGGTTTTGCTAGTTTCGAGGTTTTTGCTATAATTTGATTGTTTTCGATTGGGCATTGTCCCATTTACATATTGTAATGTATTCGCTCTTGTTTTGGTTAGATTCAACGCGTGTGGAGGCCAATTTGAGGGGCAAAGGCGTCGCGAGTGAGGAATTCCACCGGTTTGAGGTGAGTAATACTTGTGAATGATTTCTTGAGGGTTTGAAACCCCGAATTTGCACATCATAATGTTGTATTGTGGTGACTTGCACGCCAGGTATGAGCGTGGGATAGAGCACCGTTGGGGATTGTGACATGGTCCGTCCTGGTTGTTGATTTTACTGCATGATTGATTGAAAACTACTTGATGCTATCATGATTTGGGCTGATTGCCATGTTTTGGGCTTCGTGCCGATTATTTGAATCCTTCAGGGATTGATATCACTATTTTTGCATTACATTGCATATTATTTGATCTCAGTCCAAGATTCTAAATATTGTTTTGTAAACTCAGCCATCTTTCTAAGATTTAAAAACTTAAATGATATTTTTTTGAAGTTTTGAGTTGAGAACTGCTATTTTACTGTTGCCCAAGGGGCTTATGTGCATTGCTGGACTGAGCATGGATCGGGCTGCGCACTGCAGCAGTGTTATGTGTGCACTTTTGGACTGAGATATGGATCGGGCTGCACGCCGCAGCAGTATATACATATACATGCATGGATCGAACTGCACGCCACAGTAGTATAATATATCGATCGGACTGCACGCCGCACTGATATATTATGTAGATCGGGTTGAACGTCGCAGTATTATGGTGCTTGGGCTGTAGGAGCCCCTGCGGAGTCTGTACATACCCCCAGTGAGCGCAGGGTACCCAAATGGATCGGGCTGCGCGCCGCCGCGGTCATGTGCATTGCATTGCATTCATGCATTCATTCCTGTTTGTACTACGTGGCATGATCTTTTGCACTCACATATCATTGGAATATATGCTATTTCTTGCCTTGTTGACCAGATACCCTGGTGTTACATGTTAAGGAGTGCTGAGCCCGAGAGGCTGATGTTGTATTTTGTGAGTTGGGAGTGAGCCCGCAGGGCTGATACTGTACTGAGAGGTTGATATTGAGCCCGAGGGGTAGATTTCTGATTATTTCCTACTTGCTGAAATTATTTTTGCAACTGTTGAAAAGACATATTTTCAAAAGAGATTTTTAACTGAGCTTGAGATTTTCTAAAGGATTTTCTCGGTGTTACGGTTTTACTATTTTTTTCAAAGGGTTGTAGTGTCTGTTATAGCATTTTGGAGTGCTCATACGTGTTTTCTTATTGCTCAGATATTATTCGCTCTTTTTACCACTGAGTTGGAAGTACTCACTTTACTCCCTGCACCTTGCGTGCAGTTGCATGTACTGTTCACCCGGTAGCGGGTTAGTAGCGGATTGAAGGTATTGCTATCGTAGCTAAGCAAGGTGACCGCCGGTGTTCACGGCACCGAGATTCTTCTTCTTCTTGATTTCCAGATTTTACTCTATGTATTATAGACTTTAAAATTTTAATAAAGACCCTGCTAGATGCTCGTGACTTGTGGCACCCCGATCGGGCTGAGTTAGGCTATAATGTTGATAATTAATGTTCTTTAAGTTGCATTTTCCATCTATTTATGTTTAGGAAGTGTTAAAGAAATAAATTGGGTTAGTTGGCTGGCCTTGTCTTCACGAGAGGCGCCATCACGACCGGGTATGGAGATTGGGTCGTGACAAGTTGGTATCAGAGCCTAGGTTACTAGGTCTCATGAGTCATAAGCAGGTTTAGTAGAGTCTCGTGGATCGGTACGGAAACGTCTGTATTTATCCTCGAGAGGCTTCAGAACCTTTCGGAAAAACTTCACTTTCTTGGAATTCTTATCGTGTGTAATTGATTCAGCTTAAGATATAACTCTTGAAATTCCTTCCACACGTCTGTATGCGCATATGAGCGCTCAGTATTGTAAGTGCCCTGATGGCTTGTGATACCCCGATCGAGGGGCGAGATGTGATCCCGTGAGTTCGATGTTGGGCCAGTCTGGAGGACTTGATGCCGAATCTTTGCTTATGGCTTGAGCACCAAGGTGCTGATTTTGTGAGCTGGTGTTATGAACTTATACGTTCAGTGTTGTCCCTAATTGTGGGAATAGCGGCTGGATAGCTACGTAATGAGTATGTTGGTACTGTGTAATATTTCTATATGACTTGGTAATGGCAAAGAAGTCTGCAGGATAGTTGATGAACTGTTAAGTGATTCGATTCCCATTGTGGCTTGATGTGTAGTCTAAATTATGGGCGCGTGAAGAATATTTTCATATCTCCTAGTAGGAAGTTAAGTACAATACATGTGGCAAAATGAGTTCAGACTCAGGAAGACTAAAATGGCTATGTTTTGTGTATGATGGTGGAAGGTGTGCTAAAATACTAAATTGAGGCGAAGTAGGTGGGTTGTCTCCTGCGCAGTATTCTTAAGGGGTATGATTCTTATGTATAATGTTAGAAGATATCATGTGTAATTGAAAGGTACGTGTTGTAATTTGAAAATTTGGGTCACTTCAGAGAGTGGACTCAGCGGATGTGGGGATGAATGCAAGGTTTGTAGAGGATTCTAGTAACCGAGGATCTGTGTTTTCATAATCTAGTAAATGATTTGAGTTAATCTCACTATAATATTGCGGCATCATTAGAGTAAAAGTATTATGGGTTATTAAATGTCTCCTGATAGATGGCTACGAGTAAAGTTGGGGAGGTCGCTGTTGATTAGCTGATTGCACGGTTATGTGCTATGTTGGTTCCTTTTGAGGTATGCTGGCGGATCAGTCCTGGTTGCAGAAATGAGCCGAGGATGGCAAAATTTTGATAAAGGTTATATGGTACTTCGTGGATGTGTGAAGATAATAGTATGTCTTAAGCTGTTATTGATAAAGAATGCTTAGTGTGTAGAAAGGAAGATGTTCGTTGAATTGGAATGAGATCATATCCTATGGTGTCAGAGTGCTAATAAGGCACGAGTGGATCTGTTCGTTAAGTCAGGTAAATTGCAATTTGAATGAGAGTGAATGAATCTCGTGAATGGTTTTAATGTGTTCAAGACTGTACATATATCAATCAGGTGTCTCAAGGTTGTATATGGGGTCAGAGACTATTTATTCATCGGGGAATGTCGAGGCTTGTGGTATTTTTATGTTTATTATGGGATCCTATGCATCGGCATCTGGAAAGTAATGGTAACGAATTCATATTCAGAGGAAGTTCTTCAAAGTAAAGTATTCTGGAACGTGGTATTTCTAGGAAGCATTGGGAGAGTATTCGGTGGCCTATGGGGCTTAGAAAGTGTGGTCTTATGTTCGAATCTCCTGTGGTGAGCCTGGATTGAGGCATTGTGATGCTACAGTGGGGGAAAAATATCAAGTGGATGATGAATAAAAAGAAAAATTTGATAGACGGATTAGCTTGATAATAGACCGAATCGGTATGGTGAGGGAATGATTAATTCCTTGTATGTGTTCGAGGTAATGAGTTCGTACAGGTATTTTGCAGCAAAGCTCTTGAGTTCTGACAGGTTATTTAGCTCGGTTTAGATAGAAGGATTCAGTCCTGGCAGCTTAGCTTGTACAAATAGAGATGGCATGGATGTTCATGTTGGGTTTTACTGTTGTTTGAAGATGAGTATATTTTTTATGGGTATGGGAAGCCTGGAGTGTGTAATGATTTTTCTTCTAAATGGGATCAATGAAAGTTTTTGAATAGTTGAGTGCGTCGATGGCTGCGGCGCGGAAGGGAGGTAGAAGTTCTCATGTTATCCTAGTGTGACTTGGTTTATTAGATTTTGCATGTGATGTTGAGCTGTAGACTGGTTGTCGCAATGTGGGTTATCCTAGACTATTGTGATATGGGCTATGTCGGAAAATGCCACTGGTTGCGTGGCGAGGTGCATTAGATTATGTTATGGCAAGGTGGTTGGTATTCCAAAGATCAGCGGACGGCTGGGAAGGATTGCTTTTCTTAATTGGGCCTTTGTGACGGATGTCAGTATAGAGGTTTCTAAAATTAATTCAGTTTCGGTATTGAAGGACTTTTTTTCAAATGCGTTTCTTGTTGCCGGGCATGTCGCCGGGCGAGATTATGGATTTCAGTATTGATTTGGTGTCGGGCACCGTATCGTATGGCTCCAGCAAGAGTTATAAAAAGTGGAAGGAGTAGCTTCAGGCTTGTTGGTAATGAGTTCGTTGGCAGGCCGATGTGGCTACGTATTCAGATTGAGATGGCTTGGTTGGCCCCCATATGTATTTTTTAGGGATAGGTTGAATCTATCATTTTTGAGCTTGTTAGTGATATGGGGAGATCTTTGAGTTGCTTTTCTGTGCTGTGGGGCGTTATGATTTTTGGATTGTGGGCACGTATAGTGCGGTACTATTGAGATTCATTGTGTTTGAGTTTTGTAGCTTACAACGCTATAAGTAGAAATCATTATGCACTCAGCATGCTTACAACCGAAGCTTGGTATTTTGTTATAATGAGCAAATTTGGCTCGATGTGCATCTCCCTATTTGAGATATTTGTGTGGATCGGGTGGCACGCCGCCACGGGTATGTTATCTGAGTTGGGTTGCACGCCGCAACAGTGTGATGTTGAGAATAGTTTTCCATATGTTATTTGATATGTCTTGCTTCCTGGTTTCTGAAGAAAGTCCGTATTGGGTGTTGCTCGGCGAATGGCGCATCGGTTATGTCCTTTCAGGATTGAATGGTGTATATTATTTGCCTCACCGTGGGTGTGATGGATCACTTGGTTTCAGACACCAATCTGTGTGTGGCTGTCTATTTTGAGCATAGCGACTTGAGGTACTTCATATGTAACAGTGTTTGGATAAGATAGCGCATTGTAGCGAGGCTACGTGGAGATTAAACCCTTCGGGGTAGGTTCAGGTATTCTATTTCTATGATATGGGACGGGGTCCCAGCCTTGGGTTGTGATGGTACCGAGGAACTTGAGTTACAACTCTTTCATTTGAGTCACTTGTCATGATTTGAGTATGTTCAAACCGCCCATCATTGGTGCGTGGATTATGCAAGTTGTGGCTTAGGCCTTTGATGAGCTATCATATCACCCGAGTTGTGCGTTGAATTCGAGGTGATCATTGGAGTCATTAGTAAATGCGAACTGATGTGATTTTGGCCGGTTAGAGGATTTATATCGAGGTTTGGCTCGGAAATCTGCTGTGGTATTAGTCAAAAAGGAAGTGGTTTCATGAATAGTTGATCCGAGAAATGGTTACGGTTTGCTGTGTATTTGTGTTGGAATGGGGCTTTAGCTAATAAGAGGTTTCAATCGGTATATGGTTGTCGTGGATAGCTGCTGTGGATAGAAATTATCATTGCAGGTGCTGGATTATGTAGTATATCATGTGATTTTATTTGAGGATGCGAGTATGGGTTATTACAGCTAGTTCGGGACTATTCAAAGTATAGGTGCGAGGTTTGATCGTATTGATGGTTTCAGAATTGAAAAAGTAGTTCTGTGAATTTTGGGCTAGACTAGATTGGGTAAATTCAGCCATGTTGTGTTGTCAGACCTATAAGGGATAGGGTGACGTGGGATCACCCCGGGTATATGCCTGGTAAGGCTGTTCAGTTCTTGGTTGTCTTCTAGGACGATTCTGGGCATGCTTGAGGACGAGTGTTAGTTTAAGTTGGGGAGGATGTGATGACCCAGCCCATTGTCACGTGAGTTACTGCCCCGTTTCCCCCATATCATGTTGTTCTATGTTTCAATATCAGTATTTGAGTTGATCGGATAGAATTGAATTGGTTTTAGTTGGAAATGAGACACAGAGTCTCTTTGAAGGAAGCTTGTTTTGGAAAAGTCTACCGGAAGTTGACTATATAGATAGAGGGCTCGGATGTGAATTCCGGTGATTTGGTTAGCTTCGGAGGATGATTTATGACTTAGGAGTGCGATCGGAATTGAATTTGGAGGTCCGGTGTAGAATTAGGCTTGAATTGGTGAAGTTTGAATTTTGTTGGATTTTGGTTGATAGGTGAGATTTTGATCCGAGGTTCGGAATGGAATTCCGAGAGTTGTAGTAGCTCCGTTAGGTGATTTTGGATATGCGTGCAAAGTTTTAGGTCATTCGGAGGTGTTTAGGTCGGGTTTTGATCGAATGTGTAATTCAGAAGTTTTTAAGAAAGTTAGGCTTTGATTTGATGAAAATTGAGGATTTTGATGTTAACGATGGCGTTTTGATGATTCGAGCAAGTTTGAATAAGGGAATAGATCATGTTTGTGCTTTTAGTTGAGGTCCAGGGGGCCTCAGGGTGATTTCGGGTGGTTAAACGGAGAATTTTGAGTTTGGGCTTCAGGTTTGGATTTGCTGGTTCTGTTGTTTCCGCACCTGCGGAAAAGGGACCGCATAAGCGGTTCCGCAGATGCAGCTATTTGGTCGCATAAGCGGTCCTGGATGGGGCTTGGCAACTTTCGCAGAAGCGGAAGGCAATCCACAAAAGGGGACATCGCAGGAGCGGGTTGTGACCGCATAAGCGGTCCTTTTGTGCAGAAGCGGGAGCCGTAGGTGCGATCTCCCAACCGCAGAAGTGGATTTTTGGGAGGTTAATGAAGACCGCAAAAGCGGAAATATTGCTGCAGAAGCGGTCCCGCATTAGCGGAAACGGGACCGCATAAGCGAAAATCGGCTTGGGGCAGAAGGGTTTTAAAAAGGCATTTCATCCGCGACTTGGGGGTTATTTTTCTCCATTGTTGAGCATCTTGGAGAGATTTAGGAGAGAAAGTTCGAGGGTTTTGACTGAGAATCGAATGGAGGTAAGTTCCTTGGCCTAATTATTCAAGTTTATGGTAGGATTTACATGGAAATTGGTGGAAATCCATTGAAAAGTGGGTTAAGCTAGGGCTTGAGTTTTAATATTTCAAATTGGAATTCGATAGGTCATTTGAGCTCGGATTTGGGAGTTCTTGGTATGTAAGGACTCTTGGTGAGACGAGAAATCCGGTAATGTAAGTTTTATAATTTTTCGAGAAGCGGGCCCGAGGCTCGGGTTTATCTAGTTTCGAGATTTTTGCTACAATTCGATTGTTTTCGATTGGGCATTGTCCCATTTGCATATTGTAATGTATTCGCTCTGCTTTTGGTTAGACTCGACACGCGTGGAGGCCAATTTCAGGGGCAAAGGCGTCGCGAGCGAGGAATTCCACCGGTTCGAGGTGAGTAATACTTGCGAATGATTTCCTGAGGGTTTGAAACCCCGAATTTGCACATCATAGTGTGTTATTGTGGTGACTTGCATGCCAGGTATGAGCGTGGGATAGAGCACCATTGGGGATTGTGACTTGGTCCGTCCCGGTTGTTGATTTTACTGCGTGATTGATTGGAAACTACTTGATGCTATCATGATTTGGGCTGATTGCCATGTTTTGGGCTTCATGCCGATTATTTGAATCCTTCAGGGATTGATATCACTATTTTTTGCATTACGTTGCATATTATTTGATCCCAGTCCAAGGTTCTAAATATTGTTTTGCAAACTCAGCCATCTTTCTAATATTTGAAAACTTAAATGATATTTTTCTAACGTTTTGAGTTGAGAACTGCTATTTTACTATTGCCCAAGGGGCTTATGTGCATTGCTGGACTGGGCATGGATCGGGCTGTGCACCGCAGCAGTGTTATGTGTGCATTTCTTAACTGAGATATGGATCGGGCTGCACGCCGTAGCAGTATATACATATACATGCATGGATCGGACTGCACGCTGTAGTAGTATATTATATGGATCGAACTGCATGCCACAGTGATATATTATGTGGATCGGACTGCACGCTGTAGTATTATAGCGCTTGGACTGTAGGAGCCCCTCCGGAGTTTGTACACACCCCTAGTGATCGCAGGGTACCCAAATGGATCGGGCTGCGCGCCGCAACAGTCATATGCATTGCATTGCATTCATGCATTCATTCCTGTTTGTACTACGTGGCATGATCTTTAGCATTCACATATCATTGGCATACATGCTATTACTTGCCTTGTTTGACCAGATACCCTGGTGTTACATGTTAAGGAATGCTGAGCCCGAGAGGCTGATGTTGTATTTTGTGAGTTGGGAGTGAGCCTGCGTGGCTGATACTGTACTGAGAGCTTGATACTGAGCCCGAGGGGCAGATTTCTGATTATTTTCTACTTGTTGAAATTATTTTTGCAACTGTTGAAAAAGCATATTTTCAAAAGAGATTTTTAACTAAGCTTGAGATTTTCTAAAGGATTTTTTCGGTGTTACGGTTTTACTATTTTTCTCAAAGGGTTGTACTGTCTGTTATAACATTTTGGAGTGCTCATACGTGTTTTCTTATTGCTCAGATATTATTCTCTCTTATTACCACTGATTTGGAAGTACTCACGTTACTCCCTGCACCTCGCGTGCAGTTGCAGGTACTGTTCACCCGGTAGCGGGTTAGTAGCGGATTGAAGTTATTGCTATCGTAGCTAAGCAAGGTGACTGCCGGCGTTCGCGGCACTGAGATTCTTCTTCTTCTTGATTTCCAGATTTTACTCTATGTATTATAGACTTTAAAATTTTAATAAAGACCCTCCTAAATGCTCGTGACTTGTGACACCCCGGTCGGGCTGAGTTAGGCTATAATATTGATAATTAATGTTCTTTAAGTTGCATTTTCCATCTATTTATGTTTAGTAAGTGTTAAAGAAATGAATTGGGTTAGTCGGCTGGCCTTGCCTTCACGAGAGGCGCCATCACGACCGGGTATGGAGATTGGGTCGTGACATGGGGAGACTCAACTATATCAGCCGGTTCATAGCTCAGCCTACAGTCATTTGTGAACCCATCTTTAAAATGCTAAAGAAAGATGCTGCTACTAAATGGACCAACAATTGTCATAAAGACTTTGACAGAATCAAGGAATACCTATCAACGCTGCTAGTCTTGGTTCCTTCCTAGACAGGAAGACCTCTATTACTTTACCTTGCGGTATAGATTGAGCATTCGGTTGTGTCCTGGGACAACGTGATGAAATAGGGAGAAAGGAGCAAGCTATCTATTATCTCAGCAAGAAGTTCACCCCGTACGAGACCCGATATTCTCTATTAGAGCGCACCTGTTGCGCTCTGACTTGGGTAGATCAGAAATTAAGGCATTATTTATGTGCCTACACTTCCTATCTCATATCCAGGATGCACCCGCTGAAATATATTTTCCAGAAGCCCATGCCCACTGGCAAGCTCGCCAAGTGACAAATCTTGTTGAGTGAGTTCGGAATTGTTTACGTGACTCAGAAAGCAATCAAGGGACAAGCCATAGTACATCACCTTGCCGAGAATCCCATTGAAGAAGAATATGAACCACTGAAAACGTATTTTCTTAACGAGGAAGTATTGTTTGTAGGAGAATATATTGCAAAATCCTACGATGGTTGGAGATTATTTTTTGACGGAGCTGCAAATTTCAAAGGAGTCGGCATAGGGGCAGTCCTAGTATCAGAAACCTGCCAGCATTACCCGGTATACGCGAAGCTCAGGTTCCCTTGCACGAACAACATTGCTGAATACGAAGCTTGCATCCTTGGACTCAAGATGGCCATTGACGTGAACATTCAAGAGCTGCTAGTGATCGGGGACTCAGACCTGCTCATACATCAAGTTCGAGGAGAATGGGCCACCAAACACTCCAAGATACTTCCCTATTTGCATCACATACAGGAGTTGAAGAAAAGATTCATAAAGATGGAATTTTAGCTTGTCCCCAGGATTCAGAATGAGTTCGCTAATGCACTAGCCACTTTATCACCCATAATCCAGCATCCAGATGCAAATTTCATTGATCCCACCCAAGTAAGTATTTATGATCAGCCGGCTTATTGCGCTCACGTTGAGGAAGAAGCAAACGAAAAACCATGGTTCCACGACATCAGAAGGTACTTGACAACAGGGAAGTATCAAGAATTTGCCAACGCTACTCATCAATGCACACTTCGAAGATTATCCAATAATTTCTTTCACAGTGAGGGAATCCTGTATAGGAGGACTCCCGATTTGGGTTTGTTAAGGTGTGTCGAAGCAAAAGAAGCAACCAGACTATTGGACGAAGTGCACGCAGGGACCTGCGTGCCACACATGAATGGTTTTGTCTTAGAAAAGAATATACTCCGAGCAGGTTATTTTTGGATGACTATGGAAATAGACTGTATCCAGTACGTTCGCAAGTGCCATCGCTGTTAAATAACTGCAGATATGATAAAGGTGCCTCCAAACGAGCTTACTGCAACATGCTCACCATGGCCATTCGCCGTCTGGGGAATGGATGTCATCGGACCTATCGAGCCTGCTGCATCAAATGGGCACAGATTTATCCTGGTGGCAATCAATTGAGGCAACGTCTTACAAAGTAGTGACTAAGAAAGTTATGGCAGATTTCGCCTGTTATCGTATTGTTTGCCGATTCGGGGTGCCAGAATCAATCATCACTGACAATGGTTCCAATCTCAACAGCGACTTGATGAAAGCAATGCGTGAGGCATTCAAGATCAAACACAAGAACTCTACAGCCTATAGGCCTGAGATAAATAGAGTTGTAGAGGCAACCAACAAGAATATCAAGAAGATACTAAGGAAGATGGTCGAAAGTCACAAACAATGGCATGAGAAGTTAGCATTTGCCTTGCTGGGATACCGCACCATGGTCCGCACATCAACCGGGGCAACTCCCTATATGTTAGTTTATGGTAAAGAGGCGGTCATTCCTACCAAGGTAGAAATTCTTTCCTTGAGGATCATACAAGAAGAAGAGTTGGACGATGCAGAATGGGTAAAGGGTTCCTACGAGCAGTTAGCCCTTATATATGGAAAAAGGATGAATGCAGTTTACCACGGTCAGTTGTATCATAGCAGAATCTCCAGAGGCTTCAACAAAAGAGTTAGGCTAAGGAAATTTACACCGGGGCAGCTGGTGTTGAAGAAGATATTCTCGCATCAAGATGAAGCAAAGGGGAAATTCTCTCTCAATTGGCCAGGTCCGTACATAGTTCACCGAGTTTTAACTGGAGGAGCCCTTATCCTCACAGAAATGGACGGAGAAGTCTGGCCAAAGCCAATCAATTCAGACGCAATGAAACGATACTATGTGTAATCATATGCTTTCTCTTTATGATGTAATTTGAACTATGCCTGACCCGATTCCTGTTTAAGAGGGGATACGTAGGCAGCCCTATGGGTTCGGTCACAATTAAATAAAAATCTCATATCCCCCTATTATTGGAACTGGGGCAGAATTTTGAGGAGGACCCTCAAAATTCCGAAGATGGTCTTCAGCCGCTCATCGCCAAGGATGTCACCTCAGTAAACTGGGGCAGAATTTTGAGGAAGACCCTCAAAATCTAAAGTCAATCTTGCATTTGTTCCACATAGCCGTCATAAATGCCAGCCCAGTAAACTGGGGCAGAATTTTGAGGAGGACCCTCAAAATTTCGGAGCAATAGAGGTTGCATTGCTCTGAACCGCGTTACAGTCATTGGTTCATCTAAACAAAACTATTTTCTACTTACGTTATATTTGTTAAATCATGGGTAACTATGATAGCTGCTGTTTAGCAACGCTACCCCAATGACACGCAATGCCTGAAGCCACGGGAAAACGAACTAATCTTTCCCCTTTACAAAACTCATGATTTTCTTTAGATGCAAGCACCCAAGTCACAAAGTTACCAAACATGTTACGCAATTGCATTGAACCGTCGCGCCTATTCGCATTTACTATCCGCATACAATGGCCCCAGTAGCCACAATATCACAATCAACTATCAGCTAAGATTTTTTTTTCTTACTATTCGCTTTTATCTTATTGCATAAGGCTACCTTTCTGCCTTCTGAGACTAAGCGTTGTCTCCATCTGCATTTCTTGCATTGCATAAGGCTACCTTTCTACCTTTCGAGACTAAGCGTTGTCTCTATCTGTATTTCCTGCATTGCATAAGGCTACCTTTCTATCTTTTGAGACTAAGCATTGTCTCCATCTGCATTTCCTGCATTGCATAAGGCTACTTTTCTGCCTTCTGAGAATAAGCTTTGTCTGCATCTGCATTTCCTACATTGCATAAAGCTACATTTCTGCCTTCCGAGACTAAGCGTTGTCTCCATCTGCATTTCCGGCATTGCATAAGGCTACCTTTCTGCCTTCCAAGACTAAGCATTGTCTCCATCTGCATTGCTTAAGGCTACCTTTCTGCCTTCCGAGACTAAGCGTTGTCTCCATCTTGCATCATCTGCATAAGTCTACCTTTCTGCCTTCCGAGAATAAATAGTGTCTCCATTTGCATGGCTGAAATATCGCCACTTTATTTCTATTGCATGGTTGAAATATCGCCACCATTTACTTACGTCTTGCAATCAGCTGAAATATCGCCAAACTTTATTTAAATTCCACATCGACTGAAAGATCGCCAGTTCATATTTAAATCTCCACCATCATCTATACCTATGTTTTTTGTCGGCTAAAATATCCCCGTTTTACTTTTTACACTGACTAAAACATCCCCAAACTCTATTTAAATTCTCTATCGGTTGAAATATCACCATTTACACTTTTTGCATCGGCTGAAATATCGCTAGACTATTATTTAAATTCTCCATCGGCCGGAACATCGCCTATTTATTTAAATTTCTGTCGGCTAAAATATCACCATTTACGCTTTTTGCATCGGCTGAAATACCGCCAAATCTTGCATCTCATGGGCTGAAATATCGCCAAACTGTCCAAAGGTGTCATCGTTCGGAGGCATCATCCTCATAGCCCGAGAACACCATGCAATGGCTCGAGGACCCCACTTTATATCCTGCACATCATTATTCAAAGGCATCATGGTCCAGAGGCACTATTATCATAGCCCGAGAACAACATTTCATAGCCTGCAAATCCTTTAGTTTTTGCGCTTCATGGCCTAGGACATCATGGTCTGAGGACGTCATCCTAACTGTCCAAGGACAGCATTCATGGTCCAACGGAAACTTGCGTCATGTTTATTTTTACGCATAATATATGACTATATTGCTCACCTGCAGGCACACCGCCTAGCAACGGCCGTCTAAGCAGGAACGATCTCGTTCCGATCCTCGCAGCCGATCAACTTTAAAACACCTCTTGCTTCCCCTAAGCATCATGTCCGTCCTTTCAAATCTCCATCGGCATGTAATACTAGGGATATGTAGGCAGCTCATAAACTAGAGCTCGATCAAACTCTTTTCAAACCACCACTTCTGGTCAAAATTGGCCATCATATCTTTACCCGACAACTCTTTCATCCATTCCGGGTAAAGAGGGGTAGCTGTTGATACCCAATTCTTCCCTAAGTATTTCTATGCCCAAATATTTCCAAAATAGCATATTAGTGCATATATAATCACATCCAAGAGTTTTGACATTTTTAATGATTTTTCAAACAAATTTATTTCCTATTTTTACACAATAAAATCCAATAATTATTCCCAAAATTATCTTTTTGGTGAATAATTCATTTTATTTTCACATTTACACATAAATATAATTAAATCAATTTTTGCATATTTTTTTACAAATTTGCCTGGTATTTTAAAGCTAAATTGCATATAATTGCAATTATAGCCTATCTTGTAATTTATGATATTTTATATTTATAAAATTAATCCCAATATTTTTTAATTAATATTTATATAATACTTATTTACCCAGTACATTTTATTTGTTTTAAAAATCAGTATTACTATTTTTATAAAATTAAAAGATGAAAATTGGCTATTTACGATTTGGCCTTATTGCATTTCAATTTTAGCCAATTTGGCACCCCATTTCAACCCCAATTTAAAACCCAATTACCCAACCCAACTAACATACCTACCCGGCCCAGTACAAGTTGAACCGACCCAACCCATATCCGTTTTAAATCTCGACCGTTGATTATTTAGATCAACGACCACCGTTACTTCTTACCTTTTTAATTTCACACAACAGCCTAACCCTATCTCATTTTCCCTATCCGCCTCCCTCAAACGCTTTCATCTCTCGAGCTCTCTCAAAATCCTAGTCGCCGCATCCCATCGAAACCCTAATCCATGGCTCCCCAGACTCATTGGAGCCCTACACTGGCCTCCCATGGCTTCTATGGTCTAATCTGTAAGGTCCTATGACCAGATCTTGAAAAGGTCTCGACCAAGCTTTGCTCGATGGCTTTTCTTCGGTCATCTTCAACCTCTGTCCGGCTAGCCATGGCCATTCGAGTTCGATCTTCGACTTCTCTGCTCAGATCAATGGTTTCCAAAGCCTATCTTGTATCTTGGGTTTCTTACGAAACCCTAATCTCTGAGGTTTCTTCGATTTATTTTAGATCTGTTCTAGATCTATGTGTGTGTTAACCTTCTATGCATTTTTCTCAAAGATTCTTTAATGTTTGCTTTTAGAAACTCTATTTTCCTCAACTAGGGTTTCATGTTATTTTATCTCAAACATCTCTTCGCTGAATCTCGACATGTTTTTACTGTGTTTGTTTGTATTATCTTCTATCTGAACTCGCATGTTGAAAACCCTAATTTTCTTGGGGATTTTGTTTGAGTTTCCTGGTCTGTTTGTTAGTGGTTGTTTGATTCACCTTATTTTTATCTGAATTAGCATGTTAAAAGCCCTAATTTTGGGATCTTGTTTAAGTTTCTGTTTGTTATTCACTTGATTTAACCTCTCCTATATCTGATTTAGCATGAGTGAAAACCCTAATTTTGGGGCTTATCTGGGATTCTAAACTTGTTTTGTTTGACTGTTCATCTCCTCTAAACTCGTTTGATTCTCGAAAAACCCTAGTTTCTTTGGGGACTATTCAATCTCTTTTTGTTTGTGCAACTCGTTCGTTGAAATTGCGTTGTGCTTCAACTCTCTTGACTATTTTTTGGTTCTAAGTTCTTTGCATGCTTCTGAATCTTTTCTCTATTGTTAAGCACTTGAACTTGACTATCATGCCTTTTAGTTACTGCTACATGCTATTATTTTGCCACAACTTAGCCTCACATGCCTAAGGCTATGCATTCCTTTATATGTTAAATTTACCTCTCAAAGTAGCCCTTAATTATGGGTGTCACACCTCCTTTTTACTTACTACACCCCGTGAAGGGTATAATAAAAGGAGTTTTTCCAATTAAAGGACAATCGAAATGAGATTCGTTTATTAGGAGATTCAGATTCACCACTTGGGAGATTTATGGTGTCCCAAGTCACCTGGTTTGAATCCCGAATCGAGGAAAAGATTTGACTCTGTGTTACAGTCGCGAACCAGAAATCCGGGTAAGGAATTCTGTTAACCCAGGAGAAGGGGTTAGGCACTCCCGAGTTCCGTGGTTCTAGCACGGTCGCTCAACTACTATATTTGGCTAAAATATGATTTTAATACATGTTAAAACCTATAGTGCAATTTTAGAGTTATTTACCGTTTTTTGTCAATTATTAACAAAGTGAACGTCGTTTAAGAACGTGTTTTTGGATCACGTCACGTGAAATGCGCCCGAATCCTCGACACAGTCTTATTCAATGCTTTGGGATTTGGATTTGGGTCTAATGCACACCCTTATTTAGGAAGGTAAATTTATTTATTGCTCGCTTAAAAGTGACTAACATCTTTTTAACTTTGCAGAGGGCCATGAAATTCGCTAAACGGTACGCTCCGAAGGCTAAGTATTTTAAGCAATTAATGAGGGCCCCGCAATTTATGTGCTTTGTTTTACGAGGCTTGACTCATTCTTATTTAAAGGCCACCCTAAAGCAATTACAATTTTCCTATTTATTTTTGTCTCTAAAAGAGCTAATGAACTTGCATTTAGTAATTCAAGCCCCAAATTCAAGTCTGAATCCAAACAAAAGGGAGGGCCCTTCTAATTTGAACCCGTCACCTAATTTGAAACCCAAATTTACATTTTGCGAATTAATTTCCTATTCCTATGAAATGTGAAGGGTCTTAATTTGTAACAATTTTGGCCTTTGAAATTGGCCTAGGCCTTAGGCGTGAAGTTGTCCAGATGTGGACTTGGTGTAACAAAATTGGGCCTGCTATCTTACTTAAAGATTGCCTAGCACTTGAGCCTCTGACGTGTTATTGGACCCACTTAATATCCAGCCCACTATGTGACAAGTGAACTTGATTTTCCATTGAGTAGCTGGGCCACGCTATTGGGCCCAGCATTAGCAAATCAGAGTCCAGTTTATTGTCTAGGTGCAATCCAACCTTGGATGCCATATGGAGGTATAAATGGGCCTCCATTGAAATCAAGCCCAATATAGAATCCACAACACAAATTATAGAGGCTAACATGCGCTCAACATGAAACAGGAAGCTAATTAACAGTTAACCTAATCGATTCATTTCATTTGGCATGCACTTTAACTAAAATTGTTGTGGACTTAACCATTTGCAACAAACAAACAAAAAAACAACTGCTGAATTTGTTTAAGACTATCAAGCTATGGATTTATTAACTGAATCCAAGCCTTTCAATAGCACTCATACCTACAAACTCAAAGTTATCTATTAATTTCAAAGGATTGAATTACATGAGATTTAGACTGATGAAATAACATAGAACAGATAAAGCAATTCATGAGTTCAGTAGTCCATGGCAAAGCAGTACAGTCCACAAAAGCCAGTTTAATATACAAATACAGATTCAAAATAGGATCGTGATAGTAGTTGCAATACAAATGTGACTTCAGAGAAAACGAAAACAATGCGCTTCATTTCATGTCTAAGCTTGAAGATTACACGAAATGTACCTGGAATTAAGTCACAGTAGGAGAAAAGTAAGAATCAGCAATAGCAAATGGCAACACAGAAGTTCAGATCTAGCTCACAATCCAACAATCAATATTAAAATTAATCCAGAATTGAGATGTGGAAACACAGTACCAATGTCAACCAAATAGACTCGGATAAATCCCCAAATTGACCAAAGTTAAACCCAGGAAGAACTTCTGAAACTTTCAGCAACTAGAAATTGAGACAAGACATGAAAACCAACAAATAACACTTCAAAATCAACCTAGAAATGCAATATAACAGTATTTTTTTGGTTTCTGCAGTATAATTCTGCTTGTTTTTTGGATTTTTAGGGCAAAATCTTAGATCTAGGAGAGGGTTTTGAACTTCCTGGGATTTGGAAATTCAAATTCTAGGTTCATAATTGCAGAGAAGGTTTTTGGGGTTCCAAAAACTTCTGAATCAAGGCATCATTCATGCCTTTTTATAGGCAGCCAGCCTTCAGATTGTTATTTATACTATAGGCCCCTCCCCTTTTATTCAAATAGTCCCTTATCTTCTAACTTGTTACTCAAGTAAACGCCCTATGTTTCCTGAAATATTCACTAGAGTCCTATTCTAGAAGAGTCTAAGATGTTCTAGTGAATTCACATTCATTCTAAAATATTCTCTACCTATGAACTGCCCCAACTACAATTACTTTATCCTAAAACTACATATCTAATACAGTTATTCCCCAAATCATTCCCTAAGCTTGAAAGATGAATTTCAGCTGCAATTAATCAAACTAACTTAACAAGCCCTAATTGATGAAACATTTTGGAGTAGTGAATTAACTGTTTCATATTATGCTTAAACAAAACTAAACTATCCAATGAAAAAATAATCACAAGCTAACTAATTAGACTTGATGACCACAAAACAAACAGAATCATATAAACCAGAACAGAATCAAAAATTTTAACCAAATCAGATATTTAACAGAACAAAATTGCAAAGTTCAATATAACTGATACGAATGCAAAGCTAAGCCTAAAGAGAGATCTAGACTAAATTATTGACTGACTAACACGAATATGCACCAAACTAGTAAAATTAGAAATCAAATTAGGCATTCAATCAGAACATGAAATTCAAACAAAATTAATCACACAAATTGTACTAGAAACTAACAGGTATCAAAACAATAGAAGAAAATTAAACAAAGAAAACACTTACTGACGCAACTCAAAATTCCTTTGTCCTTCGATTTGGCATTTGACTAATTGGTGGTAGTTGAACGTTATTGATTATGAAATCTTCATTAGGGAGGCTTAACGACCATGTAATATCAATTTGGGGTTATTTGGTGAAGCTAGGGTTTTGGCCGAAAAAACAAAAATTTGATATATGAACATATCTTGTGAGATTTCAAGGACGAGGTTTGGGGGTTTGAAAGAGGGTGGTGAGGCGATCCTGCGATGTTATTTTGGTATGATTTGGATTGCTTCGAGTCATGGCCGAAAAATGTTCCAACGAAGATTCGAAGGACTCCGGCGAGATTCGAAAGATAAGAGCAGTGGATTCGGGTAGAGGAGGGTAAAAGGGAATCGTGGTGTTATTTAGGGGTGGATTGGAGACGGTGGTGTTCGTTGGCGGCAGCGATTCCGGCGAGGTACACAGAATGGTACGAGGAGGGTGGAGATGTCTTTAGTGTTAGGGAAATTTTCAGACAATTATATCAAAACGATCGATCAATGGCAGCCGTTGGATCAAACGAATCTAATGTCTTAGATGAAGGGTGACAAAAACGGGGTCGTTTTGTCCACAAAAGGAACGGACCGGGTGAAGGAACATTGGGCATGGGCGGGTGGAAATTGACTTTGGGCTCAGATTTAATTCAAATGTAGCAGCCTACCTTTATTTTCCTTATTATATATTTGCTTTTGTTTTTCTTTCCAATTGTTTTCTTTTCCTCTTTTTATTGCTTTGTATTTATATTTTTTAATTTTGCTGAAAATAAAACAAAGACTTAATTGACTCTAATATAACATTATTTAATTTTAAAAAAATTAACTAATTTCTATTTTTTAACTAAAATTAAAAGAAATTCCACAAATTAAAGATAAAAGTGCAAAGAATCATTTTTGTCATTTTCTTTATGTAAACAATTTTATTATTAATCAATGCTAAAAATATAAAATTAAATCCCAAATAAATGCCAAATATATTTTTATATTTTTTATATGAATTAAAATACACAGATAAAATGCAACAATTACCAGAAAATATCACAAAAATGCACAACATTACGAAATAATGAAAGAAAAATAATTTTGGGAATAATTTGCTTAGGAAAAAAATTACGTGCTCACAATGGGCTGACTTCAAATCTCTTTGTGTGATTCTGATTGCACTCTTATGATTGATTCTTTCCTTATTGTACTGATTTCACTACTTATCAGACCTATTTGAATGCTTGCCTTGAAATCTCGACCCCTGTCTTTCCCACTCAAGTTGATTGATTCCCTTACCTTGATTATATTGGTATTGGGTTCTTATAGACTTTTCCTTTATTAGAGTCTGATGAACCTAGCCTCTATTACCTACAATGTACCTGTACTATGCTTGAAATACTTCCTTATTAGCCATAGTCAGCCTATGTGATCTCTTTCTTTGGTTAGAACTTCCATGTTACCGTTTGATTTTAATTCATCAAATAAGGGATGTCTTTGATACTGTTTAATTCTAATTGATACTTGCTCCCCTAATTATTGCTGAACTACAATCCTTACCTTATTTTTCTGCATGTTGGCTTTCTTCTGCACTCTTTTGCTTCTATACTGGTATGTCTCAATTAGTTTACATACCTCAACAACAATGTGTTTAATTCTGCCCATTTGTTTCTAGCATATTGTCACAGTCTCCCCCCTTTCCTTTATAGTTCAGTATTTAAATTATGTATTTAAATCATTTGTTTGTCATGAATTTGATGCTTTATGAATTCCCTTACCCTTTACCTTTTGTGTGTGAGTTGTGGTTCAGTGCATAACGTCACTCCAATATTGCTGTCTATGATCCTGAACAGGATTCTTTGAATCCCAAACTCAATCAATTCCCATTACTTTTCCCTTCTATGTGTCTGAGCCCTGGATTTGAGTCTGATAGTGTCCTAGTCACTAAGACTTTAGTCTGACCTTCCAAAGGTCTTCTCCTAACTTGTTCAACTAGACAAGTGGTCAGGGGTGTTCCAGCCTATTATGTGGCTAGGTATGACCACCACCTATCATGACTTCCCAATTCCCTTTCAGTTTGCACTTACTCTTAGCTATAAGGTCTGCCCCTTTCTTGCAAGCCATGCTTTGGGGCCCTTGAGCTCCATCTGAACTTGGATGCCTGAGAGCTGGCTCTTCCACACTGCACTATTCTAATGTTAATGGTATCCTAGGTGTAAGCAATGCCTGGAATCCCTGAGATTCCTTGGAACTTTGAAACACCTTGGATAAAGAGAAGGCTTTGGAAATTTGAATCCCGGAAATGGCTTAATCGCATGTTACCAGGTATTAAGGTTGAATTAGGCTGCTCGGATCTAGCTGTTAGCTTTTGATGTATCTTTTAATTTCCAGTTTTATTCATTAGTTTGTACTAATTTTGTATGAAACTCGGGGATTATAGTAAAAGGATATGGGAGGGGTCTTCACTTTTCTTGCATCCAAGGGGTAGAAATCATGACTTAGGATTTTATTTTTTATCAAACTAGAAATCCTTCCTATAGGTTCTTTAATACTAATTCAATCGCATAGAGACCATGCCGATAGGATTTAACACTTAACTTTACCACAAAATAACCTACAAAGCATGCTTTTAGGATTTAACACTCATGTTCCTGTAATTACACATATAGAGATCATGTCTATGGGCTCTTGCATTTCTGCATACACAAAGGTCATTAGGAAAACCGTTTAAAGGCTTAATAACAAAGTTGCATATCGACATCATGTGTATAAGACTCCTATTAATGTCATGAAAGGGTGTTTAAATCAGCAAACGTATAGAAAGCATGCCTATAGGAAATCTCGACCTTAATAGCCTCATTCGTTTCTAAAACAGAACCAATTGCTGAAACTCGTATCTATCTTTACTAAAATTGGTAAACCCTTTCTCATCATCAATCTGCACTTTCCTGAAGCTCGTAAACCTTTTAAATCAGTCTACATCTTTTCTGAAACAACTGGTAATTCCTTTTGTAAAAGCAGTTCTCATATTTTCTCTTTGCTAAAACTGATGCCTTTTTCTCTAAAATCAACTTGCATCTTTTCTGAAATTACTGGTAACTCTTTGAATCTTTTCCTGAAATTAATAGATCCTACGCCTAGTTTTATTTCAACACATAGACAAAGGGTTGGCTAATTAATTAATTGGGTCAGTCCCTGGCAACTGTATCCGAGTGGCCTAATGCAGACTTTCTGTCTAAATGCATGTGTTGAACCAGTCCGCTCGCTGCTTAATTTTAATCTAAGACCAAATCAGTATATGTCAAGGGATGCTAAACTAAATGATTGTTTGACTTCTGGGGTTAATTTGAGCCTTGTTTGCTTGTTTGTTCTACCTTTTTATTTGATACTTGTTTTGAATGTCGAGCTAGAATTTTTTCCTTTAAACTCCATAAAGGCCTCCATCCCTTTCTTTCCCCTCTAGGATTAAGAGTCCTAATACCCTGGGACTGATAGGATTGGGACGAGTAGTAGCATGCGATAAGTAAACGATATCTTTCCGCGCTTTAATACATTAACGGGGTGGGAAGGGTAGACATGGAGATGATGATTACACAATAACACTCCGCGTACAATTGAGTACCAGTGTTGTGCGAATGATCCATATAATGTATAAACCTAGGACCCCGTTTCTCTTTTTTTATTAGTTTGATAAATTTTTCTAAATCTTTTAAGATATTGCATTTTCTGCTTCTCACGTGATTTTCAGATTGTTTGGACTGAGTACTTGACCTTTTCCTAATGCACATTTTTTTTACAAAAAGAACTGCTCCTTTTCTAAAAAATTCAGCACTTCTTTCTACCTTTTGTGCTTCTTGTACTTGTTTGTTTACATTTGCATCTAAAGTCACAATTATAGCATGGCCAGGAACCACACTAGTGGATCTTGAGGGGTGACTAACACCTTCCCCTCGAGATAATTTCAAAGCCCTTACCCAAAACTCTGGTTTTCATCTTTAATTTTTTCTAAAAGTGTCCTAATGCACTATAATCATTAGGTGGCGACTCTTCAAACTCTCAAAAAAACCCAATTCCCAAAGTGGGAAAAGAGTTGTCTTCCCGAATGTCGTGAACCCGATTCCGCTTTAGGAAAAAAAGGGGGCGTTGATAGTGCTCACTCTCAGAACAATATTAGCCCCTCGGGCTCACTCTCGAAATAATATCAGCCCCTAGGGCTCACTCTCAGTACAATATCAGCCCCTCGGGCTCACTCTCAGAACAATATTAGTCCCTCGAGCTCACTCTCACAACACAATGGGTACTCGCATTCACTGGGGATGTACAGACTCCAGGAGGGGACCCTTACGACCCAAGCGCAATATCAAGCCATCTCATGGCATCAAATCTTAGATCTCGGCCTCACATTACTCAAGCCATCTTGTGACGTAAATACGTATCTCAGGCCCTTGACCTCACATCACTAAGTGTATCCTCACATCTGGCCCTCAGCCGCACTCAGTCCGAAAATCATCACAAGCCCCTCGGGCATTAGTAAAATAGTAGTTCTCAGCCCAAAGCATTGTTTAAGTCTCAAATCTGAGTAAACGTGGCTTAGTTGTATAATAGTGGAAACAACATGACTGAGTTTAAGTAATAAGTCAATACAGTAAGAAAATAGTGATAAAAATCTCTGAAGGGTTCCAATACTTGGCACGAAGCCCAAATATGGAAATCAGCCCAAGTCATGATGTTAACAAATAGGTTTCAGTCAAATATGCGGTAAAAATAGCACTAAGATGTGCAATCCGGGGTTTCAAACCCTCAGAGTAACATTTATAACCAGTACTCACCTCGAACCGGCTAAATCTCTAGCTCGGGATGCCCTTGCCTCTCGAATCGGAATCCACACACGTCGAATCTATTCAAAAACAAAATGAATACCTCACAATATGCTAAGGTAACAAAACCCAAGCGAAAACAATCGATAAATATCACAAATCCCGAAATTAGCAAAATCCGATCCACGAGCCCACTCCTCGAAAATCAGAATTTTTTACATCAACGGGTTCCTTATCTCCTCACGACTTTATACCTGCCAAAAGTTCTCAAATCCGACCCTAATTGGTCCTTCAAATCCCCAAATCAAATTCCAAAATCCCAAGCCCTAGTTTCTTCCATTTTTAGCTTAAGTTTCCATAAATTCCTAGGTGGATTTCACAATAGGATCGAGTTTTAAGTCCGAAATTCTTACCTGTATATGTTTCTCCCTGAATCTCTCTTTAATTTCCTTCAAAAAGCTCTCAAAATGATCAATGGGGGAAATGAGCCCCAAAATAGCGGATGAAATGACTTAAAACATTCTGCCCAGCTTTGCCTGTTCCTTCATCGCGATCACGGCACAAGCCTTGCGATCACGAAGAGCAAATCTTCAAGACCTCAACAGTACACCACGCGAATGCAAAAAATACCGTGCAAACATGATGATTCAACTTCCCATACCTACGTGAACGCGAGCCCTCTAATGTGAACGCGAATAGCAAATTCCACTGGGAACCCATTCCTTATACGCGATCGCGGAATACCTCATGCGAACGCGAAGCACACGATTCCAACCTTCCGCGAATGCGAGACCCATAACACGAACGCGAAGGCTTAACTCTGTCCATCCAAAATTCCTTCCACGCGATCGCAATATACCCCACCCGATCATGAAGAATTAATTTCTGCAACACCTTAACTCCCAAATTCTGCAACTTCCAAATACCTAAACTAGTCCGATTGACCATCCGAAACTCACCCGAGGCCCTCGGGACCTCTACCAAAAGCACCAACACATCCTAAAAGTTATTCAAACTTGCTCCATTCATCAAAACACCTCAAACAACTTCAAATTATCCAAAACTCATCGAATTCAAGCCTAAGTTTTCTAAAAACTTCTGAAATATGTTTTCTATTGAAAACCCAACCAAACCACGTCTGAATTACTTGAAATTTAGCACACACATCACAAATGACATAACGAAGCTACTGTAACCCTCGAAATTCCATTTCGACCCTCGCATCAAAATCTCACCTACCAACCGGAAATCGCCAAAAAATCAACTTCGCCAATTCAAGCCTAATTCTGCTCTGAACCTCCAAAACCCATTCTGATCACACTCCTAAGTCACAAATTACCTCACGAAGCTAACTGAACCATCGGAACTCACATCCGTGCCCTCTAACATATAAGTTAATATCCGGTTGACTTTTTCAACTTAAGTTTCCTTAAAAGAGACTAAGTGTCTCAAACCTTAGCCAAAATTATTTCGGACTCGATTCGACAAACCCGATACCACAAAACACGGATAACAAAGCATAAAGAAGCAGAAATTGGAGGGGTAACTCTTGAGATGACTGGCCCGATCATCACACCCTCCCCAACTTAAACAAACATTCATCCTCGAACGTGCCCATAGTTGTTGCAAAAGCTTACGAATCGCTGAATAACCTTACCATGCATATACCCGGGGATGATCCCACATCACCCCATCTCATATAGGTCCAATAACACATTATAACTAAAATTTCACAACCCAATCTAACCCATAAACCTTAAAACCACATTTCCCTTACTGAAATCATACAGAAGATCAGAACCTCACATCTATATTCAGAATAAGCCCGAACCAGCTGTAATAACCTATACCTACAACCTAAGGTGCATTTACATGATATAGCACATAACTTAAACACTTATAATGATAAATTCTATTCACAACAGCTGTACACAACAACTGAATACTGGTAGAACACCTCTTACCAATTAAAGTCTCATCCCAACATTTCATATACTACCAATGATGACTAAAACATGCGGCAAGCCATAACCATTCTCAGGGAAACCATTCATGAAGCCACTTATCCTTGGCAATTACCATAGCAATTTTTCGAGCCGAACCTCGATATTATCGTTCCAACATGCTGAAATCGAATCCATTCGTACTCATTAATGATCCCAGTGATCCCCTCTAATCCAACACACCACTCTGGTGACATGACACATTAATGTAGGTATAAGACACAACTTGCATAATACGCGCACCAATAAGCAAAGGTCTGAACATACTTTAATCATGAAAATGAATCAAATGAAAGAGCTGTACCTCAAGCTCACCAGTACCATCACAACACAAGGCTGAGAACCTGTCTCACATCATAGAAATAGAACAGATGAATCTAACCCGAAAGGTCATATCTCCGCGTAGCTTCGCTACAATGAGCGATCCTATCCAAACATTGCTCCACATGAAACACCTCAATTTGCTATGCTCGAAATCGACAGCCACGCACAATTTGATGTCTGGAACCAAAGCAAGTCATTACACCCATGGTGATACAAATAACATATACCACGCTAACCGGATAAGACATGACCGATACGCCATTCATCGAGCAACACCCAATTACTCTTCCCACTCGACTTCTACTATGAAACCCAATACAACCGCATCATAGGTGCCTATAGCCAACGAATCACAACACCTTGCAACACAGAAAGGTAACTCATTGATCTCACCAAATTACTAATAAGATCAATAACAGTCGAATCAACACATCCCTCAACAATACAATTCAGAGCCAACCAAGCCGATTCATGTTAGAACACGCATACACATTTGCCTACCAACAAACTCCTTATCAAGGACACCTGAAGTTGCTTCTTCCACTCCTATAACTCTGTCGATGCGGTGCATAGCATTAAATTGATATCGAAATCAACAACCCTACCCGGCGACATGCCTCGCCACAAGAAGCACATCCAAAAAGTCCATCACCACCGGAATTGAATCAATAGTAGAAGCCTCTGCACTGACATCCGTCACGAAAATCTAAATAAGAGGGACAATCCTTCCCAGCCGTCTACCGGGTCTTGGAAATATAAAACTACTCTACTAGTACATAATTTGTTGCACCTCACCACTCAATCCGTGGCATACCCGGCATGGCCAACTGCGCCGCCTTGGCGCAATAGTCCAAATTGACATAACACGAAAACAACCATAAAAGATTCACTTTCAAACCCAACATACCAAGCATAAAAGATTCGCTTGGGTCTCTACACCCCGATAGTCACTAGACAGCCGATACCCGCGACTCACAACCATAATATAGCCTGAACCTGAGAACTCCCAGTCTCCAACTCCATATAACACACAAATCACCATACCAAATCCCAAATTCCGTCGTCTGAATACATATCATACCTCAAGTACCCAATCATTCCACGAAAGATATTCTAAAATTCCCTTGTGCCATCACGCAGACTCGAATATCAGTAGTCGATCTAATAAGAAAGTGCCGCAGTACTACCGAAGTACTATTAACTTAATCAGATTGCCTTTTCTGAAACATATACCCTCGTTAAATCTCTATGATTAGCAATAACATTTCCTTGATCATCTGAAGATCATTCATGTAAGCACGTGATTTTTGCCCTATATGAGAATTACTCCCAATAATTCAAAATAAAATAGTTTTCGGTCGTGTGTGATTTTTGTAGATTTTGTGTTATTTTTCTTTTATTGTTTGTATTTGTCTGTGCGTGTTTTGTTTGTTTAAATTAATGAAAATACAAAATATGTTGCATTTGCATTATTAGAATTTAATCCTACAATTAGGATTAATTAAGTTTGTTTTAAAAAAATGGAATATCACAAAAATAATGTACTTTGCATTTTCGGCATTTAATGTCTAAATTGTGTGAGCTTACTTTTAATTGGTGTTAATCTTGTGTGATAATTATTATTAGGAGTTAATTGGCATTTGGTTAGTTTTTTATTTTTATATTAGTTTGGAATTTTGGTTTTAGAAATTGGAAATTAAGGAGATGAAAATAGAGAGAAAAACTGGACTGGGCCGTCCATATTTGACAAAATCCTAGCCCAAAATATTTGCCTTACCCGGTCCGATTTAGTCAAGCCCTCAGATGCCTTAAAAGGCATCGTATCTGGCCAATAGATCTGAGCCATTATTTTGTTTTGATCGAATGGCCAAGATCGCGTCTCCCTTACCCATTTCCTAGCCCGACCCGTTACCCAGTTCCAACCGACCCCCCACTTAAGCCAAACGACGTCGTTCCTCATTAGCAAAGTTATCCAGGCCATTGATCGTGATTGATCCAATGGCCAAGATCAAATTCCGCCTTTCCTATATAAGCCTAATCTCCTACCCAGCCCCCCGAATCCAAACACCCCCTTCATCTGTTCATCGTCTCTCTCAAAGACCAAACGCCCCCTTTCACCAAACCCTAGCCGCCATGGCATTCCTCCGCATGAAACTAGGAAGCAACAACGCCGCCGGTCACCAAATTAACACCCCTTAAGAATCTAACCACCCCCAATCCAAATCCATTAACCATTTGCCTCGGATCAATCTGCATCGTCTTGAATCTTAATTTGAAGATTCGAGCAAAATTGGAACCTACCCCAACCAAGCCCAAATTCACGTCCTGGAACCCCCTGATCTCCCTCGTACCCAAACCAACTTTCTTTTGTTTCGAATCAGGCTAGAACTGCTCGGTCACCAAATCGAACCCCCAAGAACCTTAGAAAACCAAAGGCTGAAATTTGTCCAGATTAAAAGAGTTTGGGTGTCTAACTGACCTTAGTCGAAGTGTTCGCAGTTGAGAACACTCGATTAAGGTCCGTTAGACCTCAAAAAATCCAAGTCCGAGTTGGTCCCAAGGTCGTCTGTTTCTGATTTTTGTCACTGAGGTATTTTTCCCTCTCCTTTGTTCTATTTTTGTATTTATACCTGTTTATGTGTTTAATTTAGTTTTATGGATTTTTCAATCATTTGTTCTATCCATCCCCAACCAGATCTTTTATTTGGTCAAATTTTCTTCTACCTATTGTTAAGTGTGTTTGAGCTATATAATCGATTTGAAACTTCGTCGAATAGTTAGTTTATAAGTTCCTTGTTTTGTTAGTACAACTGGAATGGCCTTGTTGGTCTGCTCTATTATGCTTGTTTGTTGTTAACTGTTAGATGTCATAATTTGTATAGTCGATTGCATAAGTGTCATCAATTGGTTTTTCATGCTCGAATGCTAGAATAACATGTTCATGAATTCATGCCAGTAGGTTTGTTTTCTTCTGTCCTAATTGTTATGAATTGAGAACAAGCCTGTTAATGGTTGAGCTTAGAAATTAGCCTGTTGATTGCTTGAGCCTAGTTGATATTCACGTTTTGCTCACATTAGCAAATCCCTGTTTGATCATTTGGTTTGAGTTGATCAGGATTGGTTCCTAATATGATCAACTCATTCCATCCGATTGATACCAGTTTTGAGTTGATTTGGTCTCTTACTGTGAATCACAGTTAGAATTTGACTAGGAATTGGTTATAGCTGATAGGTTTAATTCAGATAAGAAAGGGATTAGATAGTTAAGTAGTTTCAGTAATTTCAGGGGTTAATTTGGACTTGAAATTTTGAAATGATTGAGTGGGCTCTACTTAATGGTTTGGGTTTGATGATTGATCCGGCAGCTGTTATTTCAAAAGTAACTCACAAAGGATTTCAGTACGACCCGGATCTCCCACCATCGGGATCGTGATGGCGCCTACTCGTGGTAGCTAGGCAAGCCAACTTACTTACCGTTTCCATTAGTAAAACCATTCTGTTGTCAATTTATAGCATCATTAATAATAACAACAATAACTGTGGAAGTCTAATTTTTATAAGTCTGAAATAAATACGAAATGCTCAACAATATCCTCTACCCAAGATTTGGTGTCACATACTCATGAACCACAAAGAATAAACTACATATAAAGGTCTGAAAGAAATATAATAGTTGTTTGTCTCGAAAACAAAGAGGCAACAGTATAAATGAAAAACATAAGAAGAGACGCCGGGCCTGCGGACACCTGCAAGGCTACCTCAGTCTCGTGATAATAAAATCCTACTCCCGAACTACTGCTGCTGCTGCTGCTCAAAACCTGGACTTGTGCAAAGATGCACAGAAGTGTAGTATCAGCACAACCGACCCCATGTGCTTGTAAATGTCTAGCCTAACCCCGACAAAGTAGTGACGAGGCTAGACTGGACACCACGTAAACCTGTGCAGTTATAAGTATACAGCGGAAATCGAATACCAAGTAATTAACAACATGGGAGGGAGAAACATGTTATAGGGAAATACAATTAGCAGTAATCCAGAGTAATAACCAAACAGCTTAAAGTCCACCATGAAACAAGAAGTTAATATTCAGACATAACCACATATATCAACAACTGTTGCGGCGTGCAACCCGCTCCATAATTACCATTGTTGCAGCGCGCAACCCGATCCTCAGCATCATTTGTTGCAGCATGCAACCCGATCCTCAATATCATTTAATAGTCTGAGCCCCCAAGCAACAGTCACAATGAAGGGACACACAGCAGACAAATACATACCCGGCAAGGGAGCACAATTAATAGTTCAACCATCCCGGCAAGGGAGCACAATTAACAGTTCAATCATCCCGACAAGGGAATAATCAACAACATTTTCTTTTTCCTTACTTTACTTATCATATAATTCACTTTACTATTCTGAGCCAACTCTCCAAAGAATTTAATGATCATTTACTGTTCACACGTTATTCACAGTATATAGACATCCTCCAATAAACATGGAATTCACAGCCAGCTCATGATAATCACATTATAAGGACTCACGGTCATGCGAGACACCAATGTA
Source organism: Nicotiana glauca (assembly GCA_026770625.1). NCBI lineage: Eukaryota > Viridiplantae > Streptophyta > Magnoliopsida > Solanales > Solanaceae > Nicotiana > Nicotiana glauca. The sequence goes on along the minus strand of MU750054.1, from coordinate 88,965 downwards.
TAGATATTCGTCACCATGTCTATACATAGCACTCGATCACATAGCAATTAACAACAAGACTCAACTCCTATTCCCTCAAGCTAGGGTTAGACAAAACACTTACCTCGAAGGTTTACGGCCAATTCAATCCTTAAGCAATGCCTTTCCTTTCGAATTTGGCTCCAATTCAAGTGTATCTATACACAATTGATTTAATATCATCAATAATACTCAGCAATCCAACCCAAATACCTAAATATAATCTTTCCAATATTCAGCCCAAAATTTGCAAAACCGACCCCGGGCTCGCTTGGTCAAAACAGGAGGTTCAAACCAAAATAAATTCACCCATGACCCCACGAATCCAAAGATATAATTTGTTTTAAGATTCGACCCCAAATTGGGGTTGAATTACCCAAAATTCTCAAAACCCATAATTTCTACCTTAAACTTCATAATTTAGGGCTAGGATTTCAGTAATTAATGAAGAAAATTGAAAGAAATAAGTGGAACAATGCTTACCCAAGAATTTTTGATGAATGAGATCTTCTATGGACGCCTAAGTGCTTGGAGGAGAAAGGGCTTCGTATAAAATTATGAAATTCCCGTTACTGGTTCTGTTTTTAACTTAAAAATTTGCGGGGCAAAATTATTCATCGCGTTCGTGATGAAGGAAGACGGGTAAGCATCGCGTTCGCGTGGAAGAGGATGCGAACGAGAAGAGGAAAAATGCGGGGGTCCAGAACTTGGTCTACGCGAACGCGTGGACTCTAACGCGAACATGAAGAAGGAAGGGACTATCACTACACGAACGCGTGAACAGGTTCGCGAACGTGTAGGAGGGGACCAGGCCAGCATCGCGATCGCGTAAGGGTGACCGCAAACGCGAAGAACAAATCCGGCCTGCAACAGCTAAAGAAAATCTGCTATGTTTCTAAGTGAAAAAACCACCCCGACACCCTTTCGAAACACTCCCGAGCCCTCGGGGCTGCAAACCAAATATACACACTGACTTAAAAACATCATACGAACTTGCTCGCGCGATGAAATTGCCAAAATAACATCATTTACATAGAATCAAGCCTCAAAACTCATGATTCTCCTTTAAAAATTCATAAACTTCCAACTTCAGACATTTAGGTCCGAAACACGTCAAACGATGTCCGATTTCGACCAAACTTTACAAGAAGCGCTTAAACAATATATAAGACTTGTACCGGGCATTGGAACCTAAATACGAGCCCGATACCATAGTTTTTTAATCAATTTTCATTTTCATTTTCATTAATAATTTCAGAAAAATAATTTAACAGAAAAATTCATTTACTCAGGTTCTAGACCTCGGATTTCGACTCCGGGCACATGCCCGAGTCCCTTATTTTTCTACGGACCTTTCGGGACCGTCCAATCTCGGGTCCGGGTCCGTTTACCAAAAATGTTGACCAAAGTCAACTATAATCATATTAATATCAAAATTCTTCAAATTTTTCACAGAATTCACATATTCCAACACAAAAATTTTTTGGCTACGCGCCGGACTGCGCACGCAAATTGAGGCGATAGAAAATAAGGTTTTCAAGGCATCGAAAGCACAGAACAGATGAGGAAAACAGGTGATGTCCCTTTGGGTCATCACAATTCCTAGCTTAATTTATGGAGTAATTTGGGAATAAGGGACCCTCATTGATTAATCTAAGGAATTTAATTGAGACAAATATTAGTGCATTTTGAAAAGTTAGGGGACAATGTCAAGTGGGATTGAATAGTTGATAAACCTCTAATAGTGGAAGAGGACTTTCTAGCTTTGACTATCATTAGGGCCTAAAAATTCGGCACAGATGAGGGGATTGAATGATTTAGAGAAAAGGATAAAAAGAGTTGGAAAATCAGACATAGAAGGGAAGGGGGGAGCAAGGGACTTTGAACATTCGAGATTTTCTGAAAATTGAGAAAACAAACATTGAGAAGGAAAATCCAAAATACCATAGATTCTACTATTTTCCCGTAAATTTTATGAGACTTTGAGGTTTTTTTTCATTTCTAAAAACAATTCTTGAATAATTGTAAGTTACAAAGGATTCGAATTGGTTGGTTTCCAGGTTTGAGTCCAAGTTTGGTTTGATTCTACTTCTGCTGGGGTCGTTTTTGTGTTTCTGTTGCTGGGAATTTCAACTGATTTTCTTGAGCAGATGTTGCTTGTCTGTTGTTTGCTATTGCTGCTACTGCCCCTGCAGATCCTCTTCTTCCTCTTCCTTGTGTTCCTTTTTCAGGTACACATTTTTTAGATTAGTCTGATGTAACTTCAAATAGCAAAAATGCTGAACTAAAAGGCTCAACGGATTGCCTATTGAAGTGTGTTCAATTAATGTATTAGAATGTATCATTAGGAGATATTGCATATGTTTATGTTCATATTAGATATGTATTTACATTGTATAACTATACTAAAAATGGTTCTGTACCTAAAATAGTTCTAAGTAGCTTAAACCCGTGGTTTTTATATATGCTTGTGGGCATATGAGTTGGTAGATAGTCACTACTGGAAATTAATTTGATTTAGTTTAATTAGTGAAGAATAATTTTGAATCCATGAAAACTGGAATAGAAATGACTCGAAGTTTGTGAATTTTTAATCCTGCTAGTAACGGAGATATGTAAATATTAGGCAGAATCAAAATGGCCAGTAATTTCATAGAATCAGTAGGCCCACTATATTGCTAAGGTCATTAATCCAATAGGCATGAGTTGAGTTCAAACAAGATGAGTTAACGATTAAATTTAACAAGCTTTCGAATAAGCATTAACGATTAAGGTTAATTCTAGTTTCAAATAGTTGTAAACAATTAATTCCAATGGTTAAATTCATCTAACAATGTGGGCTTAATTTAGTTAGAGGATAATTAGTTTATTTTGATAATATTATTTGTAAATTCCGTATTCTATTTATAATTTCAATTTTAGTAATATACAATTATAGAATAATGCACGAAACAATTTCCCTTGGCCTCAATTACAATTTTTAGTTTGCATTTGTTTTAATCCGATAAATAAGTTAAGGCCTTTTCAAGCATGTAATTAATTTGGAGATTTTCTTTATTTAGAGACGAACTTAATAGAAAAACGTAGTCACTTTAGGATTTCCCTTTTAAAAATAAATGAGACGAGCCTCGCCAAATAAAAATGCAAGTTGCGGGGCCCTCATAAATGTATTTATAAAATACTTAGACTTCGGGATGGGCCGTTTAGCCAAATTTCATGGCCTTACCCAAAATAATGATACGCTAGTCGCTTTAGGCGCGCCTTAAATAATTTACTTTCTTAAACTTGGGTGCACATTTATGTGACCCAAATCCCAATCTCAGCGAAGTCGAAATGTGTCGATAACCACGGGTACATTGATGTGACTTGGTTCGAGATACGTTTTTACAACATTGCAATTCTTTGTTAAAATAATAATAATAATATTAAAAGCGGTTAAAGGTTAAAATTTGCACATAAGTTAAAGTATGTTATATATCAGATAAATAAGCCAAATATGACAGTTGAGCGACCATGCTAGAACCATGAAACTCGGGAATGCCTAACACCTTCTCCCGGGTTAACAGAATTCCTTATCCGAATTTCTGGTTCGCAGACTATTAAATAGAGTCAAACCTTTCCTCGATTCGGGATTCAACCGGTGACTTGGGACACCATAAATCTCCCAAGTGGCGACTCTGAATCTCTTAATAAACGAATCCTGTTTCTATTGTCCTTTAATTGGAAAAACTCTCTTTATTCCAACCTTCGGGGTGCGGTAGCGCCAAAAGGAGGCGTGACAGCTATGGCGACTCTGCTGGGGACAGAAAATCCAGAATCTCTGGTTCAGGGTTTAAGAATTCAAGCTTGGAATAATTGTTGTATTTGGCTTTATTTATTATCTGGTTTTATTATAGGATTGGGCTTAAATGTGCAAAATGATGATTTTTACCGCTTTGATATTGTTGAACTGTATAATAAATTGTCTTCTTGTGCACCCCCTCTGAGTCTTCTGAATACAACCTCGGGAATCGCGAATACGTGCCCCATTCTTTGTTGAGATAAATTCAGTGGGCTTAGGCTCCCGATGAAGGATTATCACTCACCCATATTTAAGAACGGGGAGGGTCCAGTAGTTAAGCCGGAGAAGTATTGCTCCCGGTACGCTACC
>MU750054.1:61409-83399 GCA_026770625.1 Nicotiana glauca | reverse complement strand
TTTATTTGCTTCAGACTTGCATGCTGACCGGCTTCTGAAAATTGGAAATACTGGAAAATCGTGAAAAAAGAAAAGAAAAAAAAGAGAAAAAAGAGCAGTGTAGAGAGATAACTACTTTTTTTTAAAAACCAATGCCCCAACAGTGTCAAAACTCTGCTGAAATTTTGAGAAAATGAAGAGAACGAAAAGTGTTTTTTCAGTGTAATTTATTTAAAAACAAAAGAAAAGAGTCTTGTTTTCAAATTTAGTTTATTTTCCTTACAGAACTACGCTGGTTTGATTCTCAGCGGATGTGAGATACATAGGCAACCCTCATCGGGTCCAACCTCTCCTTTTTGCAAAAATAGCCAAAAAAATGTCAAATTTTAATTTTGTTATAAATAGGTCGGGTGATGTCGTTCTTATCAAATATAGCTAAATGTTCCCGAAAGGGACGCCAGAAGGCTGACTTTGCATAAACGGCCACCCTTGGTCATTTTGTAGATTTTCGATCGGTTGACCCACACAGCTTTAAAATCTTCGTCCCTGAGGTGCTGAAAGGCCGTTTTTACAAAACCAGGTCTTTTATTTTTAATTTGAAAAAAAAAGAGTCAGTGAGCAAGTGAATGCCTTTGTGATTTTCGATCAAAATAAGCCGAGCCAGTTTCGGCAGTGTAGTAAACCGTTCTTGCCGAGATAGCCTTAGAGTATCTTTTAGTTGTCGAAAGGCTATTGTCGTAAAAGAACGGAAAACTTTGTAAAAGTGTCATAAAATAGATCCTTCCCGGCCTCAAAAATCATGTGAAATTGAGAAGAGGCCACGTTTGCAAAAATAGGCATTTGGTTAAAATTGGCATATAGGGGAAGGAATTTGACTTTCTAGTTTTTCTAATTTGTATTTCTTTTTATTAGAGTATGTGGTTGTTTAATGTTCAAGTGTGTTCTCGTCTTTCACCAGAGTCTCTTAGCTCAGTCAAAGTTTGTTAATTTTTTTAACCAATGTAATCAAAGCGTTATATTGTGAAAAGTTGAAAATTCCAAAATGTGTTTTATTGTTTTCATTGGTCCGAACTACGCACGGTCTAATTCATGCGGGGTCATGATACGTAGGTAATCTCCATAAGATTCGACCACAAAAAAATGAAAAATAGAAAAGAAAAAAAATGAAATGAAAAAAAAAAGAAAAAGTTTTGATAATAATAAGGACTGACTGAGCCCACACAGAAAAAAATAATGTTAATAATAAGGACCGACTGAGTCCATTATAAAATGTTTTGTTTTCAATTATAGTGAAAGTTGAGGTGGTTGGTTGTGGTTCCCTTCCCTACAACGCAAAGTCGAAGGATAATGGCAGAAAACCTTAGAACTGAGTGGGTTGATACTGATGCCCGACAACAGCTGGTTGAACGAAACAATGGGTTGGTAGAAGAAGTGAAAATGTTGAGACAGCATGTAGCAGACATGTATCAGGCATGGACGGCTGGGAAAGCACTGCCCCCGCCACAACCTAGCTTCCTGGACTCTGTCCTTACCCGAACACTGAGCACAATGCTAGATGATCCCCCACACTCTCCATATATACCCGCCTATAACAGCTTTCCCAACCACCCCTGTAGCTCCATCACTCGTCATACATCTATCTTTTCCTAGAAGTGCCCTCCCAGTCACATCCACTGTTCCCGATAATGAACACCCACCCGAAGCTCATAATGCCCAACATTTCCCCTCCGAGGTTGCTCACGAGGTCCCCAAACAGTGCCCGCAGGTTGAACCTCCCCAACGACAAGGTCCAGTGGTCGTCCTTGCTAAAGGCCCTCAGCCTCTATATCGAATCCGTGGATATCCTTGTAATTCTCCTTGCCCTTATTTCTCCCCACAAGCATACCAGAAACCCCACGGGTCAGGTTTTAGGCCAAATTAGGCATTTAGAAATAAGAGGTTGCTGAAATGAGAAAAGGCTCTCACCCCTATGGGAGAATCGTATGCCAGTTTGTTCCAGAAGTTGAAGCAACTGGGGATGTTGAAACCAATTCAGATAAAAATGCCAAATCATCGGTCAAAGTGGTGTGATTTTTGTCAAAGGTGCGCATATTGCTCAGATGCCCCGGGGCGTGACATAGAAAAATGTTGGAAGCTGAAGAAAGCAATCCGGAGCTTATTAATGCAGGCGACATTGTCGTACAAGATCCGGATGCAGCCGACACCCGTATTGTTGATGCAGAAGGCAGTGGCTAAGATGTTGTGCTTAGTAATTGGAAAGATGCTCCAGTTTTGGGTCAGCCGGATAGGAGCTTTGGTGACTTAGGTTTTTGTCATTTATATTGTCAGGGTTATCTTAGAGTGGTGATCCAGATATTGTCTTGTATCAAACCCTTTTATCTTCTCATTTTTGTCACAACGGTTTGTTTTAGGGTTGTAACCCCATTTTAGTTTGTTGTTTTATTGTTCGAGTTGTTGTTCCGTCAGTTAATGCAATGTCCTGTTTTCTATTATTTCTAGACATTTTCTTTTGTTTAGTCTTTCCTCTTTATAGCCCTTTTTCTGTCAACACAAGTTACGTGACATGCGCGCATAATTTTGGCCCAATCTTAAAAGTTAATCATGAAGCAATTGGAAGAAGATCGGGACATTTAAAGGAAAGAAAAACGGTTTGAGATTATTTGGAACCCGAGTCATATGAAACTGGGGCAAGTAAAAAGAAAATCGTTAAAGGCAAGGTGACCAAATTGACATGGGGTTGTTCATAATAGTGAAAATGAGAGTGTTGCCCAACAGTGCTTTAAAGATATGGCAAATGTTAATCATTTTGTTTGCACTTGGCATATTTTGAAGATTGGAATGACGAAGGCATTTTGTTCTTCTGTCTAAACACTCTATCCTTCGTTAACCCCTTGAGCCTTATTTGTTTTCTTTCGTAGCCCTCCTTTAGAATCAGTAGCAAAGACTAGAAACACAACATGGAAGATAAAGAAAAGAAAATAAAAAAAAAGAAGAAAAAGAAAAAAAACAACAAAAACAACAAGAGGAAAAGAAAAAGAAAAGAAAAAATGAAAAAGGTAAAAAGGAAAACTAGAAAAACAAAGGAATTGGGAACTACGTTTGACCTGAATCTTCAAAGAGGATATGCAGGCACTTCACAGCTCAATCATAGTGTAACAAAAAACCAAAAAATTCCCAAGCAAGAAACTGGGCCAAAAGATTGTGTTTATTACAAATAAATCTAAGATCCGAAGGTTGTAAATTTTGAACACAAATTATTTTATTTTTTGAGCCTTTAAATACCCTTTCTTTCTAGACTATCCCAAATCCCACATTACGGTCCAAAGAAAGACCTTCCGGTCAGTCTGCAAAAGATGCCAAGTTAGGCAAATGAGAGAAGTCTTATCAGAACACAACACTCTGATTCCCAGCAGAAAAGACTCTGACCTCCAGCAGAAAATAAACATGAGAGAGTCTTAGCGGTAACACCCCAATCCCCAGCTGAAAAGTAATACAAATGAGAGAGTCTTATCGGTGAAAACCTTCACGGGCACCATAAGGCGATGAAAGCTGAGAGAAAAACCAAAATGAGAGAGGCTTGATAGTGAAAACCTTCGGGCACTACAAGTCAAATAAGGGTGAGAATCAGATGGGGAATCACCAAACGAAGATCATGAAAGACGATTAACGGTGGAGGATAGGCCATTTGTGCATGTCATGGCCATTAGAGTTGGTATCCGCGTTTGATAGGTTTTTCTTTTTCTTTTTAGATAGTCATTCTTTTCCTTTGTCTTTTATTCTGTTCCTTTTATCTTTCTCCTTTGATCAAAAAAAAAATTCCCCAGTAGAGTCTGTTTGGTCAGAACAAGTGAGAAATGACTCCAAAATTTGCCATCAGCTTTCCAATTATGCAAGACAGAATCTGATTGGTACACCCAAGTGGTATAAGTCAGGAGGGAACAGGCGCAAGGACAGTGTCCAGAAGGATATTCCCCAGCAAGAGGAAATTGACAAAAGAATGGATCACTATCAAGGAGGATATCTCCAGCAAAAAGTGAAGGTTAATTACCTCAAGGCCAAAGCCAATGAGACTCAAAGGTTGGGGAAATGCCCGTTCCCTAGATATACCACAAAAGAAGGGGGATATCCCTAGCAGAAAAGGTATTTCCAATGACAAGGATGAACGAAGAAAATGGTTCATCAGTAAAACATGCGAGATCCTCAAGCAGAGTCACTGTCATAGGAATGTGGGGGCTCAGGATACAAGTGGAAAGCAACGGTGAAAGGCTTGTGAATAAGGAGTCGTCAAGAAGGTAGGAAATTATCGACCAAGTTTCAAGATGGACAGACCACGCAAAGCAGGGCAAGTTATTCTAAGACCAGCATGAATATCATCCCCAGCAAATAACATCCTCTCTAGCAAGTTTTGATAGCGTAATGGAATGAAAAGGAAAGAAGGACAGAAGGAGAACCATCCCAGCAGGAGCATCACAACCAACCATTGCATTTTAAACTAACAAAGTTTCTTTGATTTGAAGTAGGAAAAGGAAATGGCATTGATGGCGGAAAGGCATGCCACGAGGAAGATTATCAAACTGGGACAAAAAAATTTCCTTTCATTTGGAAAATTTTCTGGAAGACTGGTATCCACTTGGGGAAGAAAAAAGATAACAACAGTTTCAAGGGAAGTGGTCTTTCAAACAGTATTAACCCTAGAGGTGCTGAAAGAAAGGAAATAATAAATTTTAATGAAAGGAGTTGTACCCCCAGCGGACAGAACAAAGGGACGAAACTGGTGTTCAGAAAGAACAAAAGCCAAGTGTCATCCCCAGCAGCTTCCAGAAGAATGAAGCGCCGATTTTGAAGGAATAAAATTCCCCCAGCAGCGCTATCCTCAACAACGTTGTCCTTAGCTGATAACACTTTTATCCCAACAGTGTTGAGAGAAAATAAAAGAAACTAGTTTTGAAAAAAAAAAGAAGGAGGGGAAAGAAAGCAGATTCCCCAGCAGTATTAACCCCAGCAGGTAAGTAAATAATTCCCCAGCAGCATTATCCCCAACATCCGAGGGAAGACGACACGAGTTTGAGGGAAGCAATTCTGGAAGAAAGATAATTCAAGTAAGAAGGAAATGGTTGCAAAGAGGAACAATGGCAACAATGTGTAGATAAGGTAAGTTGTTGAAATCGGGAGCCCGCCCATAGAACAGAGGCGTTACTTTTTGTTAAGTCGTTGAAGTCGGGAGCCCGCCCGTAGAACAGAGGTGTTACTTTTAAGTTGTGGCATTCGGGAGCCCGCCCGTAGAACAAAGGTGTTATTTTTAAGTTGTTGCATTCGCGAGCCCGCCAGTAGAACGGAGGTGTTACTTTTCAGTTGTTGCAGTCGGGAGCCCGCCCATAGAACGGAGGTGTTACTTTTAAATTGTCAAAGTCGGGAGCCCGCCCGTAGAACGGTGGCGTTACCTTTTTAAGTTGTTGAAGTCAGGTGCCCGCCTGAAGAATGGAATGGCATTTTACTTTAAGTTGTTGTTGAAGTCAGGTGCCCACCTGAAGAGCGGAATAGCGTTTTACTTTAAGTTCTTGTTAAAGTCAGGTGCCCGCCTGATGAACGGAATGGTGTTTTACTTTAAATTACAGTTGAGGTCAGGTGCCCGCCTGAAGAACGGAATGGCGTTTTACTTTAAGTTGTTGTTGAAGTCAGGTGCCCGCCTGAAGAACGGAATGGCGTTTTACTTTAAGTTGTTGTTGAAGTCAGGTGCCCGCCTGAAGAACGGATTGGCGTTGTTTTAAGTTTTAATTGAAGTTTTAAATTATAGTTCAACAATCAAGCCCCCACCTGAATAACGAGGGAATACATTTCATGTATCAGCAATCAGGCGCCCACCTAAATAACGAGGGAATACATTTCATGTTTCAGTAATCAGGCGCCCACCTGGAAAATGAGGGAATACATTTCATGTTTCAGCAATCAGGCGCCCACCTGGATAACAACGGAATACATTTTCAAGTCTCGGAAATCAGGCGCCCACCTGGAGAACAAGGGAATACATTTCAAGTCAGCTGTCAGGCGCCCACCTGGAGAACAAGGGAATACATTCCAGTCTTTACATTTCAAGTGTCGAAGTCAGTAGCCCGCCAGGTGAGCAAAAGGTTACAACAAAAAATTCCCAGCATAAATCCAAATTCAGAAATCAAAAGGAAGGCAGTGATGGTCAGTTCAATCTTCGAAGAAAAAATAAAGCGAAGCTCATAAGAAGGAAATAAACAGTCCAAGTTCGGCAATCAAGAAAGGCCGACGAGTCAAGTCATAAATGAAGAAACATCGGAGGAAGCAAGTCAACGAGAAAGCAAGGTAACAAGAGCAAGCCTGAATATCTAGATAAGATTTTGTAATTCATAAACTAGTTTAGTCTAGATTCTTATTTTCTATTTAGCACGGTGTAATAAGGAGATCGGTAAGCAGTGGTAGTAGCATGCAACAGCAGTAACAGCAAAATCATAGTCCCATGGTAGTCCCAGCTACGAAAAATTTTCCGAACTACATTGACCTGATTCCCTTTTAGCCAGGGATATATACGAGACCTTTTGAAGCATAGGTTCGATCAAATTTTTAAAAAAAATGCTTTACACGGTGTATTCAAATGGGAAAAAATCGCTCGCTCACTTTATCTTTGCACGAACACTCTTCATGTTTTCGGACAAAAAGGGGCAGCTGTAAGCACGTGATTTTTGTCCTATATGAGAATTAATCCCAAAATTTTAAAATAAAATAGTTCTGGGTTGTGTGTGATTTTTGTAGATTTTTTGTTATTTTTCCTTTATTGTTTGTATTTGTCTGTGCGTGTTTTGTTTGTTTAAATTAATGAAAATACAAAATATATCGCAATTGCGTTCTTAGGATTTAATCCTACAATTAGGAGTAATTAAGTTTGTTTTTACAAAAATCGAAAATCACAAAAATAATGTACTTTGCATTTTCGGCATTTATTGTCTAAATTGTGTGAGCTTACTTTTAATTGGTGTTTAATCTTGTGTGATAATTATTATTAGGACTCAATTGGCATTTGGTTTTTTTTTGTATTTTTATATTAGTTTAGAATTTTGGTTTTAGTAATTGGAAATTAAGGAGATGAAAATAGAGAGAAAAACTGGACTAGGCCGTCCATATTTGACCAAATGCAGGCCCAAAATAGTTGCCTTACCCGGTCCAATTTAGTCACGCCCTCAGATGCCTTAAACGGCGTCGTATCTGGCCAATAGATCTGAGCCATTATTTTGTTTTGATCGAACGGGCAAGATCGCGTCTCCCTTACCCATTTCCTGGCTCGACCCGTTACCCAGTTCCAACCGACCCCCCCACTTAAGCCAAACGGCGTCGTTCCTCATTAGCAAAGTGATCCGGGCCGTTGATCGTGATTGATCCAACGGTCAAGATCAAATGCCCACTTTCCTATATAAGCCTAATCTCCTACCCAGCCCCCCCAATCTAAACACCCCCTTCACCTGTTCATCATCTCTCTCAAAGACCAAACGCCCCATTTCATCAAACCCTAGCTACCATGGCATTCCTACGCCTGAAACCCGGCGGTAACAACGCCGCCACTCACCAAATTAACACCCCTTAAGCATCTAACCACCCCAATCCAAATCCGTTAGTCATTTGCATCGAATCAACCTGCATCGTCTCGAATCTTCATTTGAAGATTCGAGCAAAATTGGAACCTACCCCAACCAAGACCAAATTCACGCCCTGGCACCCCCTGACCTCCCTCGTGCCCAAACCACCTTTGGTTTGGTTTGAATCAGGCAAGAACTGTTCGGTCACCAAATCGAACCCCCAAGAACCCTAGAAAACGAAAGGCTGAAATTTGTCCAGATTAAAAGAGTTCGGGTGTCTACTGACCTTAGTCGAAGTGTTCATAGTTGATAACACTCGATTAAGGTCGGTTCGACTTCAAAAAATCCAAGTCCGAGTTGGTCCCAAGGTCGTCTGTTTTTTATTTTTGTCATTGAGGTATTTTTCCCTCTCCTTCGTTCTATTTTTGTGTTTATACCTGTTTATGTGTTTAGTTTAGTTTTATGGATTTTTCAATCATTTTTTCTATCCATCTCCAACCAGACCTTTTATTTGGTCAAATTTTCTTCTGTCCACTGTTAAGTGTGTTTGATCTATACAATCGATTTGAAACTTCGTCGAATAGTTAGCTTGTTAATTCCTTGTTTTGTCAGTACAACTGGAATCGCCTTGTTGGTCTGCTCTATTATGCTTGTTTGTTGTTAGATGTTAGATGTCATAATTTATATAGTCGATTGCATCAGTGTCGTCAATTGGTTTTGCATACTCGAATCCTAGAATAACATGTTCATGAATTCATGCCAGTAGGTTTGTTTCTTTTTGTCCTGATTGTTATGAATTGAGAACAAGCCGGTGAATGGTTGAGCTTAGAAATTAGCCTGTTGATTGCTTGAACCTTGTTGATATTCACATTTTGCTCACATTAGCAAATCCCTGTTTGATCATTTGGTTTGAGTTGATCAGGATTGGTTCCCAATATGATCAACTCATTCCATCTTATTGATAGCAGTTTTGAGTTGATTTGGTCTCTTACAGTGAATCACGGTTTGAATTTGACTAGGAATTGGTTATAGCTGATAGGTTTAATTCAGATAAGAAAGGGATTAGATAGTTTAGTAGTTTCAGTGATTTCAGGGGTTAATTTGGACTTGAAATTTTGAAATGATTGAGTGGGCTCTACTTAAGGGTTTGGGTTTGATGATTGATCCGGCTGCTGTTATTTCAAACGTAACTCACAAAGGATTTCTGGCTTAATTTATGGAGTAATTTGGGAATAAGGGACCCTTATTGATTAATCTAAGGAATTTGATTGAGACAAATGTTAGTGGATTTGGAAAATTTAGGGGACAATGTCAAGTGGGATTGAATAGTTGATAGACCACTAATAGTGGAAGAGGACTTTCTAGCTTTGACTATCATTAGGGCCTAAAAATCCCGCACAGATGAGAGGATTGAATGATTTAGAGAAAAGGATAAAAAGAGTTGGAAAATCAGACATAGAAGGGAAGGGAGGAGCAAGGGACTTTGAACATTAGAGATTTTCTGAAAATTGAGAAAGAAAATATTGAAAAGGAAAATCCAAAATACCATAGATTCTACTGTTTTCCCGTAAGTTTTATGAGACTTTGAGGGTTTTTTTCATTTCTGAAAACAATTCTTGAATAATTGTAATTTACAAAGGATTCGAATTGGTTGGTTTCCAGGTTTGAGTCCAAGTTTGGTTTGATTCTAATTCTGCCGGGGTCATTTTTGTGTTGCTGTTGCTGGGAATTTCAACTGATTTTCTTGAGTAGTTATTAGTTGTCTGTTGTTTGTTGATGCTGCTACTGCCTCTGCTGATCCTGTTCTTCCTCTTCCTTGTGTTCCTTTTCCAGGTACACATTTTTGAGATTAGTCTAATGTAACTTCAAATTGCAAAAATGCTGAATTAGAAAGCTCAACAGATTGCCTATTGAAGTATGTTCAATTAATGTATTAGAATGTATCATTAGGAGATGTTGAATATGTTTATGTTCATATTAGATATGTATTTACATTGTATAACTATTCTAAAAATGGTTATGTACCTAGAACTATTCTAAGTAGCTTAAACCTGTGGTTTTTATATATGCTTGTGGGCATATGAGTTGGTAGATAGTCACTACTGGAAATTAATTTGATTTAGTTTAATTAGTGAAGAATAATTTTGAATCCCTGAAAACTAGAATAGAAATGAGTCGAAGTTTGTGAATTTTTAATCCTATTAGTAAAGGAGATCTGTAAATATTAGGCAGAATCAAAATGGTCAGTAATTTCGTAGAATCATTAGGCCCACTATATTGCTAAGGTCATTAATCCAATAGGCATGAGTTGAGTTCGAACAAGACGAGTTAACGATTAAGTTTAACAAGCTTTCGAATAAGCATTAGCGATTAAGATTAATTCTAGTTTCAAATAGTTGTAAATAATTAATTCCAACGGTTAAATTCATCTAACAATGCGGGTTTAATTTAGTTAGAGGATAAATAATTTATTGTGATAATATTATTTGTAAATTCCGTATTCAATTTATAATTTCAATTTTAGTAATATACAATTATAGAATAAGGCAGGAAACAATTTCACTTTGCCTCAATTACAATTTTTAGTTTGCATTTGTTTTAATTCGATAAATAAGTTAAGGCCTTTTCAAGCATGTAATTAATATGGAGATTTTCTTTATTTAGAGACAAACTTAATAGAAAAATGTAGTCACTTTAGGATTGCCCTTTTAAAAATAAATGAGACGAGCCTCGCCAAATAAAAATACAAGTTGCGGGGCCCTCATAAATGTATTTATAAAATACTTAGACTTCGGGATGGGCCGTTTAGCAAAATTTCACGGCCTTACCCAAAATAATGATACGCTAGTCGCTTTAGGCGTGCCTTTAATAATTTACTTTCTTAAACTCGGGTTCACATTTTTGTGACCCAGATCCCAATCGCGACGGAGTCGAAATGTGTCGATAACCACGGGTACATTGATATGACGTGGTTCGAGATACATTTTTACAACGTTGTAATTTTTTGTTAAAATAATAATAATAATATTAAAAGCGGTTAAAGGTTAAAATTTGCACATAAGTTAAAGCATGTTATAAATCAGATAAATAAGACAAATATGGCAGTTGAGCGACCGTGCTAGAACCACGAAAATCGAGAATGCCTAATACCTTCTCCCGGGTTAACAGAACTCCTTATCCGGATTTCTGGTTCGCGGACTGTTAAATAGAGTCAAACCTTTCCTCGATTCGGGATTCAACCGGTGACTTGGGACACCATAAATCTCCCAAGTGGCGACTCTGAATCTCATAATAAATGAATCCTGTTTCGATTGTCCTTTAATTGGAAAAACTCCCTTTACCACACCCTTCGGGGTGCGGTAGAGCCAAAAGGAGGTGTGACAATTCACCCTAATCATCTGAAGCTTATTTCTTTAATCACCTAAAACTGCCAGTGCTGCCGAAGAATTTTATGACTTTCCATTCAGAACTGAACAGTAACCTTACATACGCAAATCTCAATCCTCCATAACATATCGCACATATCATACCATCCTAGGATAACATGAGAACCTCATCTCCCTTTCGAGCCACAAACATCTATGTACTCAACTAGTCAAGAACTTTCCATTGGTCACACCTAGAAGAAAATCAATATACATCCCATGCTCTGTATGCCCATAGAAAATATACATCTCCAAACCGCGGTAAACACCTTCAAAAAGACTCCGAGTTCCCCTTGCACAAATCAAACCTGCTAGGACTGAATCCTTCTAACTCGACCAAACTAAGCAAGCTGTCAAAACCTAAGAGCATTGATGCAAAATACCTGTAAGAACTCATTACCTCGAACACACACAGGGAACAAATTATATTCTTACCATACCGGTCCGGTCTACTACCAAGCTAGCACATCTAGCTAAATTTCCTTGTGATTCATCTTCAACTTGATATTTCCTTTTTGCTGTAGCACCATAATTCCTCAACTCAGACTTACCACAAAAAGCCAAGCATAAAGCCACACTGCCTAAGGCTCATAAGTCGCTGAATACTTTCTTAAACATTCCCAAAAGTACCACATTCCAAAATACTTTACTCTGAAAATCTTCCTGTGAATCTAAATCTGTTACCTTTACCTTCCTAATACTGTTACATAGAATCCCATAATTAACATAGGAATACTACAAGTCTTGACCTCTTCTAATGGAGACTCAGTTTCCAATCACATATACAACTTTAAGATACCCAATTGTTACATGTAGAATCTTGAACACATTAGAACCATTCTCGAAAGTCATTTAATCTATTTAAACTGCAATTAGCCTGATTAAAACGAGCAGAACCACCCGTGCCTCATTAGCACTCTGACACCACGGGATGTGACCTCTTCCCAATACAAACAAGCATCTTCCTGCCCTATGCACCGAGCATTCTTTACTTACAACAAATTAAGACATCCTGTGATTCTGACACACCTACGAAGCACCATATAACCTTTGTCAAAATTTTCCTTCACTCGACCCATCCTCTACTTCAATCTCCATAAGCCATAACTTACTCACCAACACGTCTCAAACTGGAACCAACAAAGCACCTAACCGTGCAATCAACTTAATCAAAAGCAAACTCCCCCACTTGACTCGAAGCCATAGATCAAAACACACCCAATAACTCATAAAGCATATATTCTATTACTGCCATAATACCATAGTGAGATTAAACTCAATCCTTCATAAGCTTGTGGAAACACAAATCATCTAGAATTTTAACTTTTTTGCAAATCTCGCATTCACTCACACAACAGTTAAGTCCACTCTCTAGGTGACCCAATTTAGATTTCAACGCATATTCTTTACTTGTAAATGAGATTTTCTAATAGACAACATAAGGATCACACAACCTTAGAACACTCCGCAAGAGATAACCCACCTGATTTGCCTCCAACTGACATTTTTGTATACCTTCCACCGTCATAAACTGTACGAAGTCACTTAGTCTTCTTGAGCCTGAACTCATACCGCAACACGAAATTTACTTCACTCTCAACTGGGAAACACGAAAAGATCCGTCATACGCCAATAACTCGAGGCTATACCTCAAATCAAGATGGAATTCCACGACCTAATAGTTCTTCTATCCTCTAGCATGCCTTCTCGTCACTTCTAAGTCATATAGATACATCCCGCAGTACTAACATACTCGTCACATAGTTATCCAACTACCACTCCCACTAATAGGGGCACTACCGAAAATATAAGTTCAAAAGCATTGGCTTACACAATTAGCACCTCCGTGCTGAAGCCATGGGCAAAGATCTGGCCTCAAGTCCTCTAGACTGGCCCGACATCAAAATCACAGAGATCACATCTCGCCCCTCAATTAGGGAATCACAAGTAATCAAGGCACCTCTGATACTGAGCGCTCATGAATTGCAAGAGTTACTTTTCGAGCTAAATCAAGTTCGCACGATAAGAATTCAAGAATGTAAAGTTTTTCTGAAGGTTCTGCAGCCTCTCAAGGATAAATACAGATGTCTCTGAGCCGAACTACGAGACTCTACTAAATCTGGTCATGAGACCTATGTAACCTGGCTCTAATACCAACTTGTCACGACCCTAAACCCATACCCGATCGTGATGGCACCTCTCGTGTAGACAAGGTCAGTCGACACATCTCCAATTCGAAGTCAAACAGCTAAACAACAATAAAGCAGGCTAAAACATTATTTAATACTTTCTAAACAGCATATAACACCATAACAATGTGGAAGTACAACCCAAACACAGCCCAAACCGGGGGTGTCACTAGTCATGGGCACTATTAGAGTATAATTACAACTACAAGGTCTGAAATATACAAAACAGGACTGATGAATGAAAAGGGAGAAAAGCGGAGTTGCAAAAGCTGACAGCCACCTCGCTAAATTTGGATAACCATTCCTCCAATCAGCTAAAAACCCGCTACCGGGTGTATAAATACCTGTATCTGCACAAAAGGTACAGGGAGTAAAGTGAGTACTCCAACTTAGTGAGTAATAAAGGTAAATAACAACTGAGCAGCAAGAAAGCATGTAAAGCAAATCAACATGCTGTATAGAAGTTGTGTAAAAACTTCTGAGAAAAAGCAATGAAGCTGTGAAAGCTTTAGAAAACATCTTAGCTCAGTTTAAACCTCTTTTGAAAATGACTTTTTCAATAGTTACGCAAATGAATGCAAAACAGTTAGTGCCGATAAGCACAGAAAATCTG
The DNA here is from genome assembly GCA_026770625.1 of Nicotiana glauca. Taxonomy (NCBI): domain Eukaryota; kingdom Viridiplantae; phylum Streptophyta; class Magnoliopsida; order Solanales; family Solanaceae; genus Nicotiana; species Nicotiana glauca. Next base: position 69,598 of record MU750054.1, on the reverse strand, counting down.
CCCTTGGACACAAATACCATAGTATAACAAGTAAATATGAAAGATGAACACATTAAGGTTCGTCCCTCGGGGACAACTCATAAGAGTACCAGCCCCTCGGGCTCACTTTTAAAGAAATATCAGCCTCTTGAGCTCACTCTCAGAACAATATCAGCCCCTTGGGCTCACTCTTAGAACATAATGGGTACCCGTGCTCACTGGGAGTGTACAGACTCTAGAAGGGGCCCCTTACGGCCCAAGCGCATTATCAAACCATATCATGGCATCAAATCTCAACTCTCGTCCTCACATCACTCAAGCCACCTCATATCACTCAGTGTATCCTCACATTTGGCCCTCGTCCGCACTAAATCCGAAAATCATCACAAGTCCCTCGGGCGTAAGTAAAACAATAGTTCTCAGCCTAAAACATCATTTAAGTCTCAAATCTGAGTAAAAGTGGCTGAGTTGTAAAATAGTGGAAAAAGCATAACTGAATTTAAGTAGTGGAAAAAGCATAACTGAATTTAAGTAATAAGTAAATACAGTGAGGAAATAGTGATAAAAATCCCCGAAGGGTTCCAATAGTTGGCACGAAGTCCAAATATAGCAATCAGCCCAAGTCATGATGTTAACAAATAAGTTTCAGTCAAATACGTGGTAAAAATAGCACTACGATGTGCAATCCACGGTTTCAAACCCTCATAGTAACGTTTACAATCATTACTCACCTTGAACTTCCTAAATCTCTAGCTCGCGACACCTTTTCCCCTCGAATCGGCCTCCACGCGCGTCGTATCTATCCAAAATCAAAATTAATACGTCACAATATGCTAAGGTAACAAAGCCCAAGTGAAAACAATCGAAAAATATCAAAAATCCTAAAATTAGCAAAACCTGATCCCCGGGCCCACTTCTCTAAACTCAGAGATTCTTACATCAACGGTTCCTTATCTCCTCACGAATTCATACATACCAAAAGTTCTCAAATACGAACCTAATTGGTCCTTCAAATACCCAAATCAAATTCCAAAATCCCAAGCCCTAGTTTATTCAATTTTTAGCTTAAGTTTGCATAAATTCCTAGGTGGATTGCACAATAGGATCGAGTTTTAGGTCCGAAATTCTTATCACCAAACGTTTCTCCTTGAATCTCTCTTTAGTTTCCTAAAAAAAAACTCTCAAAATGATCAAAAATGGGGTAATGAACCCCAAAATCGCGGATAAAATGACTTAAAACATTATGCCCTGATTTGCCCGTTTCTTTATCGCGATCGCGAAGAGCAAATCTTCAAGACCTCAACACTACACTACGCGAATGAGACAAGTACTATGCGAACACGATGCTTCCACTTCCTATACCTACGTGAACGTGAGCCCTATAATGCAAACGCGAAGAGCAAATTCCACTAGGACCCCATTCCTTATATGCGATCACGGAATACCTCATACGAATGCGAAACATATGATTCTAGCCTTCCGCAAATGCAAAACCCATAATGAAAACGCGAAGGCTTAATTCTGGACATCCCAAATTCCTTCTATACGATTGCGATATACCCCACCTGATCGGGAAGGCTTAATTTCTGCAACACCTGAACTCCTAGATTCTACAACTTCCAAATACCAAAAATGGTCCGATTGAGCACCCAAAACTCACCTGAGGCCCTCGGGACCTCAACCAAAAGCACCAACACATCCTAAAGCTTTATTCAAACTTGTTCGAATCATCAAAATACCTCAAACAATATCAAATTACCCAAAACTCATCGAATTCATGCCTAAGTTTTCTAAAAACATACGAAATACGTTTTCGATCAAAAACCCAGCCAAACCATATCCGAATGACCTAAAATTTAGCACACACATCCTAAATGACATAAAGAAGCTATTGCAACTCTCGAAGTTTTATTCTAATCCTCAGATAAAAGTCTCACCTACCAACCCGAAATAGTCAAAATATCAACTTTGCCAATTCAAGCCTAATTCTACTATGAACCTCCAAAACCCATTTCGATAACTCTCCTAAGTCACAAATCACCTCACAAAGCTAAATAAACCATCGGAACTCACATCTGATCCCTCTAACACATAAGTCAATGTCCGGTTGACTTTTCCAACTTAGGCTTCCTTAAAAGAGACTAAGTGTCTCAAGCCTTATCAAAAATCATTGCGAACTCGATCCGACCAACCCTATACCATCAAACATGGATAACAAAGCATAAAGAAGCCAAAATGGGGGAAACAGAGCGATAACTCATGAGACGACTGGTCGGGTCGTCGCAGTTTCAAGTCATGAGTCATGTAGCTTAAGTTTTGAAGTAACTTAATTTTACTATCATAGTTATTAGTCCTTTTTGTTTGCTCTAATTGCATGATTAGCCTAAATTGTTAAGTATTTTTTTTTTATTTATGAATATTTAGATTAGGCTTAGTTTTTATTCAAGTTGTTTTGTGACTGTTTGTTTATCAGTCTACCTATGCATTGCGAAATTTTTTATGAACTTGGTCTATTAGAAGTTAGGTTTATTGTAAATTTTTAGATGCTTATGCTTTTGATTCTGTTGTTTGATTTTTTTTTTACTAATATTGGTTCATTTCCATGTGTTTGACTAGGTTTGTAAATTGTTAAAAAATCCTATGGTCTTAATTCAACAAATGAAAGTTAGGATGTTGTGTAAGGAAATAATTTCCATTCTATTTCTGCAGTACATGGCACTCTTATGGGCTATATAGACCTTTTCCTTCACATACAAATCAGAGATTAAAAACCATAGAGAATACACAAAAGTTTCTGCATTACATTATTAAATGTTGGCTTGAATTGTTTTATGATTTTCTTTTAGAACTTAAAAAATTTCATAGGGATTTCTGGTTTTATAAGCCGAAACATGGCTGGTTATTAAAGCTTTTGTTTTGATTATCAATTTTTTTCCTTGCTGTTGGCCTTCTATTCTTGCTCCTCTTGGCTGATATCAGGATTTTTTTTCATTGTTGTTGTATCATGGTACCTTCACAAATTTTGAAATGCAAACATGGAGCTATAGTATGATGGTTTGAAGTGAACAATCCAGATCCCTTTATTGTTTAATGATTTTCTTTGTTTTCTCCCTTTGTTTGTAGCCTTTTTCCACTTGTTTACGTTGTTTTCCTTTAAATCTGATGTTTACTTCTAGAACTTAATCACAATGTTTGAGTGTTGAAAGGTAGAATTAGTTTTTTTAGTTGTTTTATCTATGGCTGGACAATTTGCAATACCTAAGGTTGTAATATTATTAAAACCTGTGATTGTAAGTTGTCCATATGAGTTTAAATGGTTGAATACCCTCAACATGGTTATAGTGTTATTAGCATGAATGCATATTTAAGTTTATGAGAATACATGAACAAGTTCATATTAATAGGTCATACGTGTGTCACACCTACTTTTTTACACACCTACCCCGAAGGATAAATGTATAAGAGAGTTTTTCAATTTAAAGTGACATTATTCGAAATGGGATTATTTATTTATTTTTTTTAGAGTCGCCACTTGGGAAAGGATTGAATTTTTGTGTCCCAAACCACCGATATAATTTAAATCCCAAATCTGTTTAAGGAATTCTGTTGACCCGAGGGAAGGTGTTAAGCACCCCCAGATCCCGTGGTTCTAACACGGTCGCCTAAATTATATTAAAAGGCTAAAAATCTAATTTTTTACATGCTCCAACCTATAGTGCAATTTTATAATCATTTACCGCTTTTTAATTATTTTTTATGGAAGTGAACGTCGTTTAAAAATGTATTTTCGGATCACGTCACATGAAATGCACCATGATCCTCGACACATTTTTATTCAACGTTTTTGGATTTGGATTTGGGTCGCATGAAATTCACACCCATAGTTAAGAAGATAAGATTATTATAAATGCACCTTAAGTGACTAACATCTTTTTAATTTTGTAGGAGGCCGTGAAATTCGCTAAACGGCAGGCCCAAAATTCTAAGTATTTTTATATAGACAATTAATGAGGGCCCCACATTTATGGGTTTTGTTTGGCGAGGCTCGTCTCATTTTTTATTAAAGGCCAACCTAAAGCAACTACAATTTTTCTATTTATTATTTGTCTCTAAAAGGGCTCATTAATTTACATTTATAAATTCAAGCCTCGAATTGAAGTCCGAATTCGAACAAAAGGGAGGACCCTTTTAATTTGAACCCGACACCTAATTCGAAACCCAAATTTATATTTGTGAATTAATTCCCGCATCCCTAATGTAATTTTTTGAAAGAATTTTGACTTCCAGCAATTTCGGGACTACGAATTGGCCTCAACACGAGAATAGTTCAATCACATGGGCAATGTAATCTATATCCATGAAACAAATAAGCTTTGGGCTCAAAGTGAGCCCAAATTCCAAAATGAAGCAAAAGCAGGTCAGTAACCTTCAGGGTTGTTAATTGGCTAAACGTTGGGCCGGTCAACGGCCCCCAAAAAGTTTACCCAAACAGTCCCAAGCTATTAGTGCACGAATTAGACTAGCAGGGAGAAATGAATTCTAATTTCTATTGATTAATTCTAAACATGATATAAACATTTGAAGCCTTTAATGACTGACTAATATAAATTACACTTGGAATTTATTTGTTATGCCTGAATGTTAACCTAAAACTGACTATAATCATCATGTAGTCACAGAGCTGCCTTCAACACCTAACATTCGTAGTGTCAACCTATCTGAAATCGAGAAGGCTTATGAAACTAAAGCTAATAGCAACAAGCTAGGAATTACAATATTAATACATGGCGAACAGTGTTCTTACTACCTCAAAATGAAATTCTGCAGTTCAGTCCAATTATAACACTTGATTACTAACTGAAATTAAACTAGACTAACAATTCAAAATCATCATCTAACAGTCCATAAATGTTTAGCAACAAACAAATATAATTCAAGCAAATTTTATTAGCAACAAAAACTAGTACAAAGACCAAATCCAAATAGAAAATGTATGTTCCTTCATCATCTAACTTCAAGGTCATGTAGACACTATGATGCCCTTTTTGGTACTCCTAAGTTGAGGAATGTACCTGAATATCAAGTCAACAATGATAAAAAACGATCAGCAGCAGTTGGAAATAATCAGCAAGTTCCAGCAGAAATTCACAACAACAAAATAAATTTTGACTTGGTTAAAACCCAGGAAACAATATTACCCCAAATGTGAACCAATTTCAACCAATATAACACCCAAACAACTTGGACACACTCAGCACCACTGGAATTTAATTCAGGAATTTTTTTTGAAGCTTCAGCAACTAAAAACAATATGTCTGAGGGATAGAATCAATGCCTGAAATTCATAATTGACTTAAGGAATGCGATGTAATAGTATATGTTGGGAATTTTTTTTTTTAAAGTTTTCTTTTTTTTTTTGGTTTTTTTTGTAGAGTATTAGATCTAAAATAAAATTCTATGACTATATAACTTCAGATATGGAGCTCTTAAATCTCGAACTATAAACTAGAAATTTCAGACTTGAAATAGGGATTTTCAGGTGAAGTTAGAGGCTGGAGGTATTTTTAGGATTTTTCAGAGATTCACAAAATTGTTAAGAAGGCATTAGGGGTGCCTTTTATAGGCAAGGAGTGGGGCAGAATAATCTAGAAGCTTTCCCATAATTTTTTCCTCTTTTAATTTCAGCTTTCACCTATTAAACCTTCAATTTTTGACTTGTTTCTCAAGTTACTGCCTTAAGTTTGCTAAAATCTACACTAAAGTCCTATTCTAGAAGGCCCAAGGGTGTTCTTTTCACTATACAATACCTATACTACCCTTATCTTAGTTTTTAATTTACCATTCTTGATAAATCAACCATTTCCCATGCCCAAACTACCCTTGAAAACCCCCTTAAATTACTAAACTAAACAGCCCTTTTACTTGAGTTAAAAACTAACTATATTTAATCCTATCGACTAAATTAGCTATAACCAATTAACAAAATTCATAAAACTAGAACTAATACTCATTAAATCTAATTTAAGAAATACGCTAGTCATTGAATCAATGGAACAGTAAACTACATATTTAAAATAAACAATTCAAAAAATGAACATCAAAGTAAAAATCAATCCTATGTAACTACGATATCAATTCTGGAATCAAAGTCATACCAACACACAAAATTTAACATAACTATAATCAAAATCTTAACCTAACACAAAAAAAACACTGAAAAATGGATGAACAGAAACAAACAAGAATAAGCTTTAGAAACGAAAAGAAAATAGAAAAATAAAAAATACCTCACAAAATTGACTCCACGAGGAAACACATAATTAAGGGCCATTATAGCTCGTACCTCATTAATCCCCAAGTTTATGAATTCAGGGTTCTCGATGATTTTTCGATCTGAGATTCGAACCAAACGGGGATGATTCGAAGGCCAAGGGTTGTGGATTTGGGATGAGGGGTGTAAGGAGATCATGTGGTGTTAATCTGGCGAAGTTTGGAGGTGGTGGTATTTTGGCCGGATTTTCAAATCAATATTCGAGAAGTTGGGTTCGGATTTGAAGGAAATCGATTATGGATTCGGATAGAGGATGACGAGGAGAATTAGGGATGTATTTTTGGAGTGATTTGGAGATCCGCCACCGGCGGAGACGATTTCCGGCTGGCGGCGATGGTGGAGTAGCGACGGAGAATAGGTACGAGGAAGAAAGGGGACGTTTTTAGGGTTTGAATTATTTTCAGACACTTTTATTAAAATGGGGGGATCAGTAGGGGCCGTTGGATGATTGAGATGAATAGTCCATATTAAACGACGTCAAAACGACGCCATTTTGTCTACTACAGAGGCGGACAAGATCTTGGGGTTGGGCTGGTATCAGAGTTAATTTTGGGCAGGGATTTATTTGCATTGTTCTCCCAAATACTTATTTCAAAAGAGGCCTGTTTTTGTTCCTTTTATATTAGTTTTTATTATTTTTTCTCTTTTTTCTACATATTATTTTTTTTGTTTGGATTTTTGTTTAATACAAAAATTAAAAATAAAGACCTGATTCCATTCTTGTGACGACCCGATCTATTTTCACGTGAGTTACCGTCCCGTTTCCCCTTATTGTGTTGTTTCATGTATTAATATCGGTATTAGAGTTGATCGAGTAGAATTGAGATGGTTTTAGTTGGAATTAAGGCATTTAGCCTCTTAGAAGGAAGCTTATTTTTGAAAAGTCAACCGAAAGTTGACTAGGTGGTTAGAGGGCTCGGATGTGAATTCTGGTGGTTCGGTTAGCTTCGGGGGATGATTTGTGACTTAGGAGTGTGATCAGAATCGAATTAGGAAGTCCGGTGTAGAATTAGGCTTCAATTGGCGAAGTTGGAATTTTGGCGAATTCCGATTGATAGGTGAGATTTTGATTCGAGGGTCGGAATGGAATTCCGAGAGTTGCAGTAGCTTCGTTAGGTAATTTTGGATATGTCTGCAAATTTTTAGGTCATTCGGACATCGTTTGGTTGGGTTTCTGATCGAATGTGAAATTCCGAAGTTTTAAGAAAAATTTAGACTTTGATTTGATGATAAATGAGGATTTTGATGTTAACGATAGAGTTTTTATGATTCGAGCAAGTTTGAATAATGTATTAGATCATGTTTGTGCTTTTGGTTGAGGTCTCGGGGGCCTCGGGGTGATTTCGGATGGTTAAACGGGGAGAATTTGAATTATTGCTTGAATTGAGAGTTCTGCTTCTGTTGTTTCCGCATCTGCGGAAAAAAAGACCGCAGAAGCGGTTCCGTGGATGCGGTTGGCTAGCCGCAAAAGCGGTCCAAGAGGGGCCAGGGGAATTCCGCAGAAGCGAATTTTTGACCGCGTAGGCGGGGCCGCAGAAGCGGACATATGACCGCAGTAGCGGTCTCGGGAGGACGCATATGCGGAATTTTTTTTGATCGCAGAGGCGATCCCCGAGATTTTAAGTGGGACCGCAGAAGCGGTCCATTTTGCACAGAAGCGGTACCGCAGGTGTGGTTTCTGGACCGCAAAAGCAAAAATCGCTGAGGGTTTAAGTGGTTAGTACATTGAAAATTTCAGAAGTGTAAAAACATTCGGGGCTTCGAACAAAGAGGGATTTTGGGCGATTTTGAAGAGGAATTCGTGGAGTATCATCAGGTAAGGACTCTTGTATCTAGATTATGTCATTATGGTGTTAAAACATGGAATTAATCACTGAAA
>MU750054.1:30501-51109 GCA_026770625.1 Nicotiana glauca | reverse complement strand
CTGGATTGATTATCATGTTTTGGGCTTCGTGCCGAATATTTGAATCCTTCAGGGATTGGTATCACTATCTTGGTAATACTGTGCATATTTTCATCTCAGTCCAAGGTTCAAAATCCTGTTTTGCAAACTCAACCATCTTTCTAAGTTTGAAAACTTTAATGACATTTTAAATGTATTTCGGGCTGGAAACTTCTATTTTGTAAATGCCCAAGGGGTTTACTATATTATTTTCTGGACTGATTATAAAGTGACTTGAAAGAGTGGTGGTAACAATGCCACTGTATGTTATACTTGAAACAGTGCTAACAATGACACTGTATGTTATACTTGAAACAGTGGTAACAATGACATTGTAATATATACTTGGAACAGTGGTAACAATGGCACTGTGTGATATAAATTGGTCAGGTAACAATGGCTGACCGGTCAGGTAACAATGACTAACCAAGATATTGCGCTTGGTCTATAGGAGCCCCTCCGGAGTCTGTACACACTCCCAGTGAGCGCAGGATACCCATGGATCGGGCTACTCGCCGTAGCGGTCATGTGCATTGCATTGCATTCATGCATTGGTTCTACTTGTACTACGTGGCATGAAATTTAGCACTCATACATTACTGGCATACATATGTTATTTGCCTTGTTGACCAGATACACTGGTGGAAATTGTTTAGGAGTGCTGAGCCCAAGGGGCTGACTTGAGTGCAGACTTGCACTGTTTGATGTTGTACCCAGGTATTGAACTGTTAATAATGAAAGAAAGAGATGTTAAAAAGAGATTTCAAAATCTACTCATATATGTTAAAAAGGAATACCATGAAATTATACTGCAGTTTAAAAGATGATTCTGTATTTTATAGCATGAGATAGTGCTTTGTGTGGTTTTCTTTTCCTCAGCATTATTTACTTTTATTACCGCTGAGTTGGAAGTACTCACTCGACTCCCTGCACCATGTGTGCAGATTCAGGTACTTGGAAGCTTAGCTGAGCTTGGTGCTGGTCTAGAGCCCCATTTGGGATCGTCGAGGTAGCTGCCTGGCGTCCGCAGGACCCGATACTTTCCTTATTACTCTGTTGTTTTGTTTATTCTGCGTACTCTCAGACTTGTAGAGTTACTTACAGTATTGTACTAATATTCTGATAGAGGCTCTTGGCTCGTGACCCCAGATCTTTGGGAAGTTACGTTGTCTTAGGGAGATTTTGGGATATTTTTATAACTATCAGTTTATGTTGGTTTCCTTCACTATTAATGACTTAAAATAAATGATTTTGAGCTCTAAGCTCGGGTTGAAATTGTATTTGGTCGGGCTTGCCTAGCCGTTGGGTTGGGCGCCATCACGACCGGCTTTGGGGTCGAGACAATTCTACAACTAAACTAATTAATTTTTAAGAATTAACCAACTCCTAATTTTGAACAAAACTAAAACCAATTTGAGAAGTAAAAGTAAAAAATGCAAAAAGAACCATTTTTGTTATTTTCTTCTATTTTTGTAACGTTAATCAACTAATAGGATTAAAAAATAAATAAAACTGGGTCTTAAATGCAAAAATGCTATTTTTTCATTTTTATAAAAAAAATGCACACAAGATGAAACAAACAAAAATTCATGCAATTAATTCCCTAAAAATTCAAGTAATAAAAGAGAAATTCTAATTCTAATGAGTTTATCGGAGTAAATTAAGCATGGCAAAAATCACGTGATCACAGCTGCTCCTCTTTGCTCGAAGACACGAAGGGTTTTTAGGCAAAGATAAATAAGCAACGCAAATGATTTTTGCCTACTTAGCACTCCATGGAAGCATTTTGCAAATCGTCTGACCGAACCTTGCTTCAAAGGTTGCCAATATATCCTTGGCTATAAATGAATCAGGTCAGTGTAGTTCTGGAAAGTTTGGTAGCTGGGACTACCAGGAGCTGTGAATTTCACTGTTGTTGCTGTTGCTACTGCTTACTGACCTCCTTATTACACCAAGAGGAAAATCAAATCTAAGCTAGCTGTGCCTAACAACTATGAGTTACAAGATTACTATCTATAATTCTCTTGAAACTTGATCTTGAGTCTTGGCTAATTTTGTTGTGGACTCCGATCTGAATCTTGATGCTCGTAAGATGTAGGTGTTTACTTCTTCATGTAGCATTGGGTCAAGAAAAGATCAAGGGAGCTTGTGACTTCAATCAGATTTTGAGCCATCGGCGCCCTTTCTTGCTTCGCATTTTAGTTCATTTCTATTTTGTTTTTTTCTTCTTTTCTTGATTCTGGATTGAGACTCACTCCATTGGTCATCTCGCACCCTATTCTTTGAGATCAACCTGCTTACGATACCAAAACAAACAAACGAACGAAATTTTCTGCCCCAATTTTCACTAGGAAAATTTCGTGAGTTAGTTGTGACACATATCTAAGCAGTCAAATCAGGTTTGTGTATCCTTGTGAATGAATCCATGTTATGTTGGAAAATGATCGAGTTATGCTGGAAAAGAAAAAAGGATCCTCATATTATGCCGGGACAGAAAGAAGAAAAAGGCTCCTTGGGTTATGCCAGGGAGATCCTTGGGTTATGCTGGGATTTGGAAGGAAAAAGCCCCTTGGGTAGCCAGGGGGGATCCTCGGGTTATGCCAGGATTTGGAAAGAAAAAGCTCCTTGGGTTATGCCAGGGGGATCCTCGGGTTATCCTGATATTTGGAAAGAAAAAGCTCCTTGGGTTATGCCAGATGGATTCTCGGGTTATGCCGGGATTTGGAAAGAAAAAGCTCCTTGGGTTATGCTAGGGAGATCCTCGGGTTATGCCGGGATTTGGAAAGAAAAAGCCCCTTGGGTTATGCCAGGGGGGGATCCTCGGGTTTTGCCGGGATGTGGAAAGAAAAAGCCCTTTGGGTTATGATAGGGGGGTCCTCAGGTTATGCCGGGATGGAAAGAAAAGGCTCCTTGGGTTATGCCGGGATGGAAAGAAAAGGCTCTTTGGGTTATGCCAGGGAGATCCTCGATTTTTTGCCGGGATGTTTAAGGAATGGGATCCTATGCTATCATGATTTTTTTATTTTTTATTTTTTTAATTTTTATTTTTTTGGATTTTCATTTTCATTTCTTTTCTTCTCTTTCCTTTTTCTCTTCTTCCTTTTATGTTTTCCTTTTTATTTAGCAAAACGCATGAAATAATTTGAGGAGAAACTTCCTTTTTGGTCGATTCCCTGTTGTAAAGCTGTTTTAGCGCTTGCGCATTTTATTTCTTTTGGATTGCACCTGCATTTTTGCATGGTTGCTTTGATTTCAACTGTTTTCAACAAAGAACAATTTGTTAGTTTGAAACGGTGTTTGGTTTTGTGGCCTTGATCATCCCAATCGCTTGATCCCGGCCTAGTTTCCGTTGAGAAATTTGCTGCTTGTTGGCCTCGAGGGTGAATCTCTTTTCAAACCGACCAGGTTCAACTCTTAGGGTTTCATTATGACTTGCCCGTATGGGCTCTGTCCTTTTCACTTTATTCTGCCCTTGCCTTTTATTTTCTTTCTTTTCCAATGTCTTTACTTTGGAAGCAATCAACCACCATGATAAATCGGGATTGGACTGGCGCACTTGCTGAGGCTCGGTATCTTCTTTGGCCTTTGCCAAGCGGAGCTCCGTGAAACCAGTGCTGCCACCTTTTCTTTGTAGTAATTCTGGAATTAGAGTTAAACCGAAAGGGATTCAAGGGAGAAATATACAAAAAATGAACATAGGAGTTTAAAGAGAAGCATTCCTTTCGGGGAAAAAAGGAATTATTTGGGGTGCATGCTGGCTTCAAATGACATGACATGCTTCTTTGACTGGGTGCCCGACCCACACAAACATTCCAGTTTCTCATGAATCCATTGATCTGCATTTCAAAACCAGGGAACGTTGCCAGGACTCTTTTAGTGGTGAGATGCCTTCTTTTCGGCCGACAACGCCCTTTGCGGGTTTTTGCCAATCGACCTCTCTCATTTCTCTTATCACCATCGCTCGATAGTTCTCTTTGCGAGTTTTCACTAAGCGAACTCTCTCATTTTAAGTTTCTATACTCGCCCTCGCCTTATGGTGCCCGAAGGTTTTCACCGATAAGACTCTCTCTTTTTATTTCTCTCAATTTGAATTGCATCGAATCCAAACAATGACGTTTTCATTTCCTTGCCTTTGCCAATTGATCAGAAGGACTTGAACAAGGTTTTTGGGTAAAGAGGATTTTGGGCGGAACTACAACTTTGGAACCGTTTCTGCGGATTCATAGCCGAACCATCATATCATCTGCCCCAGTTTCAATTTTTGGGGAATTTGGGATTTTGTTTTAGTGTGACTGAACCTCAGCGAGAGGCTGCCTACGTATTCTTTTGGAATCAAGTCAAACGTAGTTCAGGCAGATAATTTTTGTGTTTTTGTTGTTTTTTTTGTTTTGTTTTGTTTTGTTTTTGTTTTTCTTTGTTTTCTTTTTCTTTTCTTTTCTTTTTCTTTTGTTTTTTTCTTTTCTTTTTGTACTTCCGGGTTCCAAAGAGGGTAATCAAAGAAAAGGAACCGGCTCAAAGGGTTTACGGAGGATTGATAGTGTCTGGGGTAGCGGGAAGGAAAGCCTTCATCATCTCAATTGCACAAAAACCATCACCCATGGAGGTCTAGACATAGTACCTTTTTACTGCATCTGCATTGACTGCTGTTTCAGGATCATTTCCTTCAATGTCTCCTAGGTACACTGCTCCTTTTGGCAAAATCTTTCGGATTATGTATGGACCTTTCCAATTGGGAGAAAACTTTCCTTTTGCTTCCTGGTGATGAGGGAGAATGCGTCTGAGTATGAGCTGTCCCAGTTCAAAGTTCCTGGGACGTACTTTCTTCTTTGTTGGTACAACTGCCCGTGGCACACTACGGCCATCTGTTTTTCATCAATTAGTGACAACTTCTCTAGCCGGGTTTTAACCCACTCACTATCCTCGATTTCTGCTTCAACGATTATACGAAGAGAAGGAATTTCTACTTCTACTGGTATGACTGCCTCAGTTCTGTAAACTAACAAGTATGGGGTGGCTCCGATTGATGTACGCACTATGGTGCGATACCTGAGTAATGCAAAAGGCAGCTTTTCATGCCATTGCCTGGAGTTTTGAATCATCTTTCTCAAAATCTTCTTGATGTTTTTATTCGCTGCTTCAATGACACCATTGGCTTTTGGCCGATAAAGGGTAGAGTTTCTGTGCATTATCTTGAATTGTTCACATACCTCTCCCATCAAACGACTATTCAAGTTTTCAGTATTGTCAGTAATGATAGTTGCAGGAATACAAAAGCGACAAATGAGATTGGAATGCACAAAATCTACCACCGCTTTCTTGGTGACCGATTTGAGAGTGATGGCCTCAACCCATTTTGTGAAGTAATCGATTGCAACCAATATGAATCTATGCCCGTTTGAATCTTTCAGCTCGATTGGCCTAATGATGTACATACCCCAGGCAACAAACGGCCAAGGTGCTGACATCGGATGAAGCTCCGGTGGAGGTGCATGAATCGAATCACCGTGCACCTAGCATTGATGACATTTTCGAACAAAGCTGAAGCAATCCTTCTCCATGGTTATCCAATAATATCCCGCTCGTAGGATTTTCTTTGCCAAAACATATCCGTTCATATGAGGTCCGCACACCCCTGCGTGCACCTCGTGCATAATTCTTCTGGCTTCTTCGGCATCAACGCATCTTAACAAGTTGAGGTCCAGAGTTCTTTTATACAAAACATTGCCGCTTAAGAAAAAACCACTCGCCTGTCATCTTATGGTTCTCTTCTGGTCTCCAGCTGCTTGATCGGGGTATTCATGTGTTTTCAGAAATCTTTTGATGTCATGATACCAGGGCTGAATGCTAGGTTCCACCTCGACTGTATTACAATAACCATACCTTTCTTTGATTTGAATTTCCGGGGGATCAATATGAGCATTGCCTGCGTAAGACAGCATCGAAGCTAGAGTGGCGAGTGCATAAGCTAGTTCATTATGGCATCGAGGAATGTACCTAAACTTTATTGAATTGAATCATTTAGTGAGATCTTCCACGTGTTGCCGGTATGGGATGAGCTTAACGTCTCGAGTCTCCCACTCCCCTTGTGCTTGCTGGATAATCAAATCAGAGTCCTCTATGATCAATAAGTCTTCAACATACTGATCGATTGCTATATTCATGCCCATGATGTAGGCTTCATATTTAGCTGTGTTGTTTGTGCAGAAGAATTGGAGCCTAGCTGTAGCTGGATAGTGTTGACCATTGGGTGATATCAAGATTTCTCCAATGCCTACACCTCTTGCATTTACCGCTCCGTCAAAGAACTTTTTCCAAGCATAAGTGTCTTCAGAGATAGCTTCTACTAAATTAACTTCTTCATCTGGGAAGTATGTGCTCAATGGTTAGTACTCATCATCAACCGGGTTTTCTACTCAATGATCTACCAACGCCTGGGCTTTCATTGTCGTGCGAGTGACATAGACTATGTCAAATTCAGTGAGCAGGCTTTGCCATTTTGCCAGTCTCCCAGTGGGCATCGATTTTTGGAATATATAATTCAAAGGATCCAACCTGGTTGTGAGGTAGGTAGTGTGGGCTTGAAGACAGTGTCTCAACTTCTGAGAGACCCATGTCAAAGCACAACATGTTTTCTACAACAAAGTATACTTGGACTCGTAACTGGTGAACTTCTTACTCAGGTAGTAGATTGCCTGCTATTTCTTGCTGGTTATATCTTGTTTCCCCAGAACGCAACCAAAAGAATTTTCCAATACCGTTAGATACAAGAAGAGAGGTCGCCCTGGCTCGGGTGGGACCAACACCCGAGGATTTGACAGATATTCCTTGATCTTGTTGAAGGCCTCTTGACATTCGAATGTCCACTTGATTGCTGCATCTTTCTTCAATAGTTTGAATATGGGCTCACATGTGGTATTCAGTTGAGCAATGAACCGACTAATATAGTTTAACCTGCCGAGTAAACTCATCATGTCTTTCATAGTTTTCGGTGGAGGTAGATCTCGAATAGCTTTTACCTTTGTTGGAGCTAACTCAATACCTCTTCTACTGACTATAAAACCCAGGAGCTTGCCCGATGGAACTCTGAAGGCACATTTGGTCGGATTCAGCTTCAAATCATACTTGCACAACCGCTCAAAGAACTTTCTCAAATCTCGAATGTGGTCACTCTGAGTGCGGGACTTGATGATTACGTCATCCACATACACCTGTATCTCTTGGTGCATCATGTCATGGAAAATGGCGGTCATGGCTCTCATATAGGTTGCCCCGGCATTCTTCAGCCCAAATGGCATTACCCGATAGTAGTAGGTGCCCCAGGCTGTAGTGAAGGCTGTCTTCTCGGCATCATCTTCATCCATCAACACCTGGTGATATCCCGCGTAACAATCCACAAAGGACTGTATTTCATGTGTGGCGCAGTTATCAATAAGTATGTGGATGTTGGGCAACGAAAAATTATCTTTGGGACTCGCCCTATTCAAATATCTGTAGTCCACACACACCCAGGTTTTCCCATCTTTCTTTGGCACAGGAACCATATTGGCTAACCATATAGTATATCAGACCACCCGGATTACCCCTGCTTTTAGCTGTTCTGTGATTTCTTCTTTGATCTTATCACTGATATCGGTTTTTAAACTTCCTTTGCTTTTGTTGTACTAGGGAACAATCGGGATAAATTGACAGTTTGTGCACTACTAGATCCCCACTCAGTCCTGGCATATCATCATACGACCAAGCAAACAAATCTTTAAACTCGAACAAGAGTTGGATTATTGCATCTCGAGTTTTCTCATCTGTGTGAATGCTTATTTTGGTTTTCCTTATTTCTTCGATAGTTCCTAAATTAACCAGTTTAGTATCATTCAGATTTGGCTTAGGTTTATTCTCATATTGTTCCAATTCTCGGTTTATTTCCTTAAAAGCCTCCTCTTCATCGTATTCTGGTTCTTGATTCATTATTTTACAATTAGACAGCGTGTTTGAGTCTGAGCATGAAGTCCGCAAGCATGTTATGTTATTTAAAGCCGCATTATTATAACTGAAAAGAGAGGATAAAAGGGAAAAATAACAAAAATCAGAAAGACTAAAGAGAAAATAGACGATGAAATATTGATTTTATTTTTTGGAATTTTTGGAAAGATAGCACGGTTTACATTCATGAATTCAAACGACAAGAAACTAAATGAAACATCTGAGTTACACCCTGAAATAACCCGAGATGCAGCAAAGGTGACAAGGCTAGTCTACCGGGACTCCCGCCTGATCGGGAAAGCGTAGCCTTCCAATTTTGTAGTTTGGCGTCTGGTCCCATGTAGAGCACCTCGGCAGTGCTAGTCCCTTCCCGTGGCTGGACCATGTTGGTTTCATGGAGAATTTTCCTCATAGCTTCACAGATATCTTCTATTTCATCAGCGGTGAACACCTTATCTTCCTCTTCTGTGCCATACTTTGGCTTGACAAAGGTCTCATACAGATGTAGCAATGGTTGCGGCAGAACCCATCCATCTTTCTTTCTTTCATCAGCCCATTTCTCATTATCTGGGTTAGGGTGGAAGCCTATCCCAGAATACTTTTTTGTTGTTACTGGTTCAGCTATTCCTTGCGAAGATTTTCCTAATCCTTTCCCTGGTTTGAAACAATGTCTAATCATTTCCTTGGAAGAATTGGATAAGAAAGGCTGGGGGCATGGATGTCCTTCCTTATACTGATCAGCTACCATGATTTCAAAGGCTTGATAGACAATATGCTCACTTCCCTCCCTTGCCTCCGGGCATGGGATAGATGGGTCACGATATATGGACTGCTCACCTTCCCCATGGACCACGATCTCCTGATCTTCATGCTCAAATTTCACCATCTGGTGGAGGGTTGAGGGCACAGCTCCTGCAGCATGGATCCAAGGCTTTCCCAGAAGAAAGTTGTAAGATTTATCCATGTCTAACACTTGGAAGGTCACCTGGAAATCCACCGGGCCTATGGTCAGTATCAGATCCATTTCGCCGATGGTATCTCTTTTAACACCATCAAAGGCTCTCACGCACAAATTATTTGAATGAATCCTTCCTGTCCCTATTTCTATTCCTTGCAAAGTGGAGAGTGGGCAGATGTCAACCCTCGAGCCTCCGTCCACCATGACCCACTTAACGTAGTAATCCTCACATTTGACCGTCAGGTGCAAGGCTTTATTGTGGGCAGCTCCTTCTGGAGGCAAATCACTTTTACTGAAGGAGAGTTGGTTGACAGTGAAGAATCTTTCTGTCATCCTTTCAAGTTGTTCAACCGAAGTCTCGGCAGGCACATATGCTTCGTTCAGAGATTTCATAAGGATGTTCTGATGTTCCGCGGATTTGGTCACCAATGACACCAGTGACATTTGCTCAGGGCACTTCCTCAATTGGTCTGCAGTTTCATAGTCTGGCATTTTCATTTTCTAAAAGAATGTCTCTGCTTCTTCAGCACTCACCGGCTTCTTATATGGAAAACGCTTTCGTGTGGCGCTGTTTATCTCTTGTATATCTGAATATTTTCCAACAGGGACTGTTCCTAGAAGTTCTCCCGAGATTTCCTTGCCTTTGTATGTGACAACTGTTTGTTGGTAGTTCCACGACACTGCAGAGGGGTCAGTCATTGGCTTCTGTGGTGCGCGTCCAATAACTACTGGTTCACTCAGCCAAGGCGGTTTAATTTTCCCCCGCACTACACAGGCCCCTTTCGGCACATATATCTGTGTTCCTTTCTTCAATTCATACTACCTCGGAGTGCTCACAACTAAGGGTTTCTCTTGATGACCCCGTGAAACATAGAGAACCCCGGGTTTAGGAGGCACTGGCTCTGCTTTTGCCTCAACTTTCCTCTCAGGCTCAATTTTGACAGTGTTATTCTTCTTCTCTCCTTTTCCTTGCTTCGGGGCTACCCTAGGCTTCTTTTCGGCATCGACAATAGAAATTATGGTTTTTAAAGCCGGATCAAATTCTCGGTCTTCACAGATCATACCGATTACCGGCCCGTTGTAGTGAGCGGGCAAAGGGTGATTGGTAATATTCGGGACTTATTCATCCCTTAACACTATTTTCCCTTGTTCGATCAAATTTTCCACGGCCTTTTTCAATGTCCAGCAGTCATTGGTATGATGGCCTTCTACCCTTGAATGGTATGCACACCTGACACCCGCTGACATGATGGTGATTTCGGGTTTTGCCCATTTGGGGGTATGGGTTGCAGCAAATTCATCTGGACAATCTTAGGGAACAAGGTGGAGTAGGGTTCACTGATTGTTGTAAAAGTTTGTCGTCTAGGTGGTTCCAGAGGGCGGAAGTTATTTTGTGGTGGTCGGGGGTTATATTGGTTTTGGTAAGGTGGCTGGTTTCTCTGGAATGGAAGTGATTTTAGGTTAGCTTGTGGTTGTGGGCGGCCGAAAGGTTGAGTATTCATTACCGCATAAGGTGGAGGAGCATAAGTCATATCTGTGTAAGGATAATAGTGCTGAGGGGTTCTTTCTGAGAACACCGGTCTAGGAGCCCGGTACCTTCTTCCACCCGATGCCGCCATCACTGTTTCTTCTTTTTTTTGCCCTTAGCCATTCCCCCAGACCTGCCTTGGATCGCTTGGGAGGTTGCCCTTATGGTTGACTGGCTAAAGATTCTACCCGTTTTTAGCCCATTCTCTACCATTTCTCCAATTTTTATTGCCTCTGCAAAAGGCTTACCCAAAGCGGACATCATGTTTTGAAAATAATCTGCCTCCTAAGCCTGTAAGAAGACAGTGACCACCTCAACCTCATCCATTAGAGGTTTCACCCTTGACGCCTGTTCACGCCATTTGATTGCATATTCGCGGAAACTCTCTCAGGGCTTTTTCTTTAGGTTTGCCAAGAGTTCCTGTCTGGAGCAATGTCTATATTATACTGAAATTGTCGAACAAAATCTCTAGCAAGTCCATCCCAGATATGCCATCAAGATATGTCCTGATCCATGTACCACTCCGACACTATACCAACCAAGCTTTCTCCAAAGTAAGCCATTAGTAACTCTTCTTTTCCACCAGCCCCACGCAATTGATTACAATACTTTTTGAGGTGAGAAATGGGATCTCCATGTCAAACATACTTTTCGAACTTTAGCGTCTTGAATCCCATCGCTAGGTGCACGTGAGGGAACATGCACAGATCATTGTAAGAAACACTCTTCTGCACGCTTAAACCTTGCATATTTTTCAGACTTTGCTCTAAACTAATAATTCTTTTTGTCATTTCATACTGCTCTGGGGCTTTAGGGGTTTTGTCCTGCCTCGGTGTGATCTCATATAGTGGTCGGGAGTAGGTATATTGAGGATAGTGAGGAGGGTCCGCCTGAAAAATTGGATTCTAAAATGTGAAGACCGAAAGGTCAAAAGCATGTTTTGGCAACGATGGTTGGGTGGTTGCAGAGGATGGTAGAGCTGCAAAGATATTGGGAGCAATTCCCGATGGGAACACTTGGGGATGATCCTCAAAGGGCGTTCTGAAGAAGTTAGCAGTCATAGTAGGTTACCCCAGAGGAATATTTGGGCGGCTGATAGGGACCGTAGTAGCACCTCCAGATCTAGGGAACCATTTCGGGAATCCGGGGATAGTGCTTGGGGTTCCTTCTCGTTGTTCCAAGCATCCCACATTTCCATCAAGTGCAAGCGCAGGATCTGATTTTCTTCAGCTGTATAGGATTTAGAGGCCGGGATCCCAGAGATCAGGCTATCTTCGGGTATGGGGACTGCAGGCAAGGTCATTTCAGATGACATCTCTATTTTTCCTTTGGATCTGGTAAAGTATCGATGCTAGGCCAGTTTAGCACAAACCAACCACGATTTCTAAAATAATCAGCTATAATTTAGCTGTAACAAACGGTTAGTATGAAACAAGTAACAGATAGGTAACTGCACATTGGAGCGTGATGCACTTATACAGTTAAATGGATATCTACATGTTTGCTTCGGCTGCATGCGTCATCCCGGCTTTTCTTCTTATTCCTTTTCTCTTTCCTTTCTGTTTTTGTTTTGTTTCCTCTCATTTTCTTTTCCTGCTTTTTCATTTTTGCTTTTTCTTTTCTTTTGCCATGTTTTTTTTTTCAATGAATTATTTTCTTCTTTTGTGTTTCTTTCTCTCTTGCTTTTTCCTTTTATTTATTTCCCTCATATTTCTCTTTTTTCTATTTTTCCTAGGATTACGGTCGAATCTTATGTAGATTGCCTACGTATCACAACCCCGCATGATCAGACCAAACATAGTTCTTGCCAATAAATGCAAAAGTAAGAAAATAATTTTTGGGAATTTTCAATTTTCATTGATAACGACTGCGGTTACAAAAGCTACTAGACTATTTGTTTTTCTTTTCTTGAAAATGAAATTACAAAAATATACTTAAAAGTAAAATACATACTCGATTAACTAAGAATACATCAATGCTTCAAATTTTGGGTCCCGCGGAGCATCATTCGGCATTGCCGCGGGCCTATGTGCGCGACCCCTTTGCAACTGATCTAAATCATTCATGACCTGGCGAACAAATATCATCACTGAGGCAAAGGACATGGTATGACCCATCCGCTTGCCGCCCTAACATTTCATGACAATATATTGAGCAATGTTTCTGATCATTTCCCTGATTCGGACCTTTTCATGAAGGAGTCGGCTTATTTGTTGTGTACGAGCCTCTAGCACCCGCGAGTCCTGGAAGTGCAGATCTTGTAGCAATTTAATTTCCCTTTCCATTTCTGCAATTAACCCATAGCACTGGTTTATATCGGCTTGGAATTCTTTATCGCGTTGGGCTGTCTTTCCTTCCATAGTATTCATTTTTATCTTCATTTTGACGATAGTCCCCTCGTAGTTTCTCCTTATTTATTGCACAAATAGGGCTCTTTCTTCAGTCTTTTTGGCCCACTGCGCCCGAAGTCTTGCCATATTGCCCTCGAATTTTTCTAGTTCTTCTTTCCAGTCCGAAATTTATTTCTTCAACCCTTTGATCATCCTTTCATCAGATAGACTTCTTTCTTGGTTCCGGGCATCTATTTTCATTTGTTTAATTTGGGGCTTTGAGCACTTCGTTCTCCTGAGCTAATTTCTTTTTATCACCCTCGTCGACTGCAGCCTGTACACTTTTGTCGAATTGGAGGTCCCGGACCTGTTGCTCTAACCGTCCTATTCTAGCTCGGTACTCCTTGTCCTTTGCTTGCCAATCCCATTGAACTTGGACCCCATCGGTAAACTGCTTCACGTGCGGTCCTTTAGCGGGTCTCTCTGGGATTTGAAATCTTTTTCCAAACCACGTCAGATACTTGCGATCTACCTCGCCTCTAGCTTGGTCCTGTATTATAGTTTTTAGCTAAAGTATCCGGCATTCATTCCATATCTTTCGGATTCTACCTTCAGGAAATGCAGCCTTCGGTCCTAACTCAATGACTTGCTCACTCGGGTCTTCATCATTGTGCACTATCTGGAATCTTCCAAGTTGTCGCAAAACCCAGTAAGGAGCATAAGGCTGTATGCTTTGGATACCCATCAAAAAAATATAGGGGACCTCCGCTAATGTGTATACATTTTCGGTAGCAGAGAGCCACCCATAAGCCCATTCAACTTTATCTGCGATCAGGGATCTTAAGCATGACGACCAGGCCTCAGTACCCTCAGGGAACTCAATATCTGTCACCCGGGTCCCAAAATTTGCAATACAACTCAAACCGGTTAGACCGTAGTTCATATAGCCTGTGCGGTGACAGAGGTGTTCTTGCATCCACAACTGTAAGAGCAGATTGTAACCTTGAAAGAATTTCTCGCCTTCGCGACATTTGGTCAGAGCTCGGTACATTTCTGCTATGATTAGAGGAACCAATGTGCTAGTAGGTTTTTTCATGGCAACATCTAGCATCCCTACCAGGCCAAGGTCTATATGACCATCTTTTCTCGGACAAATCACCACTCCCAGGAAGGCCACCATAAAGGCTAATCCCCGTCGAGCTTCCCATTTGTCTTTATTTCCAGCACGCGTCAAGCCGCTGTTGGGCTCCTCGAAATCTTTTGGGTTACCATACCGATGATATAGGAAATGTAATGTACAACACCCTTCTACCAGATACGGGTCTTTAATATCCCGACTGATGGTCAACAGATCCAAAAACCTATGAAGGGTTACCGGTCGTGGTGCCAGTGGGTATCTACCTCGTCGGGTCCCGTTAAGGACCGCATATCCCGCAATCTCTTCTAAGGTAGGTGTGAGTTCAAAGTATGAAAACCGGAATACATTATGGGTCAGGTCCAAAAATGGTATTAGTGCCTCAATGATATCTTTCCTCGGTTTGATGTTAAGTAGATCAACTAGACCGCCCAAAATTTTAACCACAGAATCTCTGCTTCCTTTTCCTAGATCATGCCACCATATGTGAAGTTTCAAAGGGATCTCACTCAGGACTGAGAAGGTCTCGATGTAACTTGAAGTCATCCTGGACGTTTATTTAAAAAGGGAATTTTAATGACTTATTTTTAAAACTGGCTATTTTGTAAAAATTCTTTATTTAACAAGACAAGGATTTGGTTTGGCGAATACGGATTTTCAGCACTTCTGGGAGGAAGATTTTAAGGCTGTGACCGAAAGCCATTTAAAAAATGACTCACGGTGGCCTTTTCTTGCAAAAAAAGCCTTCCGGCGCCCTTTTGGGGACATTCGGCTTATTTTAACAAGAATGACATCACCCGACTTTATTTATGACAAAAATTAAAATTTTGACATTTTGGATATTTTTGAAAAAGGGGTGGTTGGACCCGATGAGGGTTGCCTACGTATCTCACATCCGGTGAGAATCAAACCAGCGTAGTTCGGGCAGACTTGCCAAAATCAAAAACTATTTTGAACAACAATTTTCTTTATATTTTCTTTATTTTTCCCTTTACTTTTTTTCACAACAAAAGGTTATCCTTACTGAGTCTTAACACTGCTATTTTTCTCAATTTTCTCTCATTGTGTACAAGTCAGTCAACATGCAAAGCCGGGCAAATAAATGCGCAAGTAGCACGGAAGATGCATCAGGATGGTCATTTCAATTCAGGTCACCTGTCCTAGACGGACCCAACCCCTATGTTGAGTCCTCTAAGTCAAATGCACATGATGCAAACAAGCGTCCTACTAGGGATCCGGTATGAGGTTTTATTCTCCTAGGTTTAAACCCTAGGTTTATTGATCTAGACCTGGCTTACCCTAGCGGACAACTCGAGCCGAGGGGGAGGCAGCGTACCGTGGATACAAAAGTTCCGCCGGCTTTGCAACTTATCCAACCTCGTTCTAAATTGGGAAAGACTCTAAACAGAAGAGAAGCTACACGAAGTGCACCCTTCTCCATGATGTAGAAGACTCAGAGAGAGGAAGAGATTCACGACAATTTATATACAATTCAACAAATATCAAAGCGGTAAAACATTTAGCACGTATAGCATGGAAGCATGTAGAAAAATCAGATAAAGCCAAATATAACAATTATACTAAGCTCGAATTCTTTGAACCCTGAACCGGAATTCCGGGTTCGATCCCCTGCAGAGTCGCCATATATGTCACACCTCCTTTTTTACACACCTACCCCGAAGGATAAATGTATAAGGGGGTTTTTTCCATTTAATGTCACATTATTCAAAATGGAATTATTTATTTATTTATTTTTTAGAGTCGCCACTTGGGAAAGGATTGGCTTTTGGTGTCCCAAGTCATCTGTTTAATTTAAATCCCAAATCGAGGAAAATTTCGACTTCCTAATTGGAGTCCGCGAACCAAAAATTCTGTGTAACGAATTTTGTTGACCCGAGGGAAGGTGTTAGGCACCTCCGGATCCCGTGGTTCTAGCACGGTCGCTTAAATTAATATAAATGGCTAAAAAACTAATTTTTTACATGCTCCAACCTATAGTGAAATTTTATAATTATTTACCGCTTTTTAATTATTTTTTACGGAAGTGAACGTCGTTTAAAAACGTATTTTCGGATCACGTCACATGAAATGCACCCGGATCCTCGACATATTTTTATTCAATGTTTTTGGATTTGGATTTGGGTCGCATGAAATGCACACCCGTATTTAAGAAGGTAAGATTATTACAAACGCGCCTAAAGTGACCAACGTCTTTTTAACTTTGTAGGAGGCCGTAAAATTTGCTAAATGGCACGCCCAAAATTATAAGAATTTTTATATAGATAATTAACGAGGGCCCCGCAATTTATGGGTTTTGTTTGGCGAGGCTCGTCTTATTTTTTATTAAAGGCCAACCTAAAGCAACTACGATTTTTCTATTTATTATTTGTCTCTAAAAGAGCTCATTAATTTACATTTATAAATTCAAGCCTCGAATTCAAGTCCAAATTCAATCAAAAGGAAGGACCCTTTTAATTTGAACCCGCCACCTAATTCGAAACCCAAATTTATATTTGTGAATTAATTCCCGCATTCCTAATGTAATGTTTTGAAAGAATTTTGACTTCCAGCAATTTCGGCCCTACGAATTGGCCTGAACACGAGAATAGTTCAATCACGTGGGCTATGTAATCTGTATCCATGAAACAAATAAGCTTTAGGCTCAAAGTGAGCCCAAATTCCAAAATGAAGCAAAAGCAGGTCAGCAAACTTCAGGGTTGTTAATTGGCTAAACGTTGTGCCCGTCAATGGGCCCCAAAAAGTTTACCCAAACAGTCCCAAGCTATTAGTGCACGAATTAGACCAGCAGGGAGAAATGAATTCCAATTTTTATTGATTAATTCTAAACATGATATAAACATTTGAAGGCTTTAATGACTGAATAATATAAATTACACTTGGAATTTATTTATTATGCGTGAATGTTAACCTAAAACTGACTATAATCATCATTTAGTCACAGAGCTGCCTTCAACACCTAACATTCGTAGTGTCAACCTATCTGAAATCGAGAAGGCTTATGAAACTAAAGCTAACAGCAACAAGCTAGGAATTATAATATTAATACATTGCTAACAATGTTCTTACTACCTCAAATCGATATTCTGTACAGGCCAGTCCAATTATAACACTTGATTACTAATTGAAATTAAACTAGACTAACAATTCAAAATCATCATCTAACAGTCCACAAACGTTTAGCAACAAACAAATATAATTCAAGCAAATTTTATTAGCAACAAAAACTAGTACAAAGACCAAATCCAAACAGAAGATGTATGTTCCTTCATCATCTAACTTCAAGGTCATGTAGACACTATGATGCCATTTTTAGTACTCCTAAGTTGAGAAATGTACCGGAATATCAAATGAACAATGATAAAAAACGATCAGCAGCAGGTGGTAATAATCAGCAAGTTCCAGCAGCAATTCACAACAACAGAATCAATTTTGACTTGGTTAAAACCCAAGAAAAAATATTACCCCAAATTTGAACCAATTTCAACCAATATAACACCCAAACAGCTTGGACAGACCCAGAACCGCTGGAATTTAATTTAGGAAATTTTTTTGAAGCTTCAGCAACTAAAAACAACCAGTCTGAGGGATAGAATCAATGCCTGAAATTCACAATTGACTTAAGGAATGCAATGTAACAGTATATGTTGGGATTTTATTTTTTTGGAAATTTGTCTCTTTTTTTTTTAGAGTATTAGATCTAAAATAAAACTTCTACGACTATATAACTTCAGATCTGAAGCTCTTAAATCTAGAACTATAAACTAGAAATTCCAAACTTGAAAAAGGGATTTTCAGGTGAAGTTAGAGGCTGGAGGGTTTTTGGGGATTTTTCAGAGATTCAAAAACTTGTTAACGAAGGCCTTAGGGTGCCTTTTATAGGCAAGGAGTGGGGTAGAATATTCTAGAGGCTTTCCCACAATTTTTTCCTCTTTTAATTTCAGATTTCACCTATTAAACCTTCAATTTCTGACTTGTTTCTCAAGTTACTGCCCTAAGTTTGCTAAAATCTACACTAAAATTCTATTATAGAATGTCGTAGGGTGTTCTTTTCACTATACAATACTTATACTCCCATTATCTTAGTTATGAATTTACCATTCTTGATAAATCAACCATTTCCCATGCCCAAACTACCCTTGAAAACCCCCTGAAATTACTAAACCAAACAGCCCTTTTACTTGAGTTAAAAACTAACTCTATTTAATCCTAATGACTAAATAATCTATAACCAATCAACAAAATTCATAAAAATGGAACTAATACTCATTAAATCTAATTTAAGAAATACCCTAGTCATTGAATCAATGGAACAGTAAACTACATATTTAAAACAAACAATTCAAAAAATGAAAAATAAAGTAAAAATCAATACAATGTAATTACGATATCAATTCTGGAATCAAAGTCATACCAACACACAAAATTTAAACTACATAACTATAATCAAAATCTTAAGCTAACACAGAAAAAAAAACTGAAAAATTGATGAAGAGAAACAAACAAGAATAAGATTTAGAAATGAAAAGAAAACAGAAAAATAAAAAATTAAAAAAATGTCTCACAAAATTGACTCGAACTCGAATCTGGCCAGTTTTCTTGCTATTATCTGGATTATAATTGTCCTTAATTATGTGTTTCCACGATAGCCCGTACCTCATTAATCCCCAAGTTTATGAAATTAGGGTTCTGGACGATTTTTCGATATGAGATTCGAACCAAACGGGGATAATCCGAAGGACAAGGGTTGTGGATTTGGGATGAGGGGTGTAAGGAGATCATGTGGTGTTAATTTGGCGAAGTTTGGAGGTGGTGGTGTTTTGGCAGGATTTTCAGATCAATATTCGAGAAGTTGGGTTGTGATTTGAAGGAAATAGGTTATGGATTCGGATAGAGGAAGACGAGGAGAATCAGGGGTATATTTTTGGAGTGATTTGGAGCTCCGCCACCGGCGGAGATGATTTCCGGCCGGCGGCGATGGTGGAGGAGCAGCGGAGAATAGGTACGAGAAAGAAGGGGGACGTTTTTAGGGTTTGAATTATTTTCAGACACTTTTATTAAAATGGGGGATCAGTGTGACGATCCGACCCTTCGTCTTATGAGTTACTGCCCCGTTTCCCCTTTATTGTGTAGCTTCATGTTTCAATATCAATATTTGAGTCGATCGGGTGTAATTGAATTGGTTTTGGTCGAAAATAAGGCACATAGCCTCTTAGAAGAAAGCTTGTTTTAGAAAAGTCAACCGGAAGTTGACTATGTGGTTAGAGGGCTCGAATGTGAATTTTGGTGGTTCGGCCAGCTCCGGGTGATGATTTAAGGCTTAGGAGCGCAATCGGAAGTAATTTTGGAGGTCCAGTGAAGAAGTTAGCCTATTTTGGCGATTTTTGGTTGATAGGTGATATTTTGATCCGGGAGTCGGAATAGGATTCCGAGATTTGCAGTAGCTTCGTTAGGTTATTTTGGATATGTCTGTAAATTTTCAGGTCATTCGGACGTCGTTTGGTCGGACTTTTGATCGAAAGTTCCTTTCGAAAGATCTTGAAGAACTTAGGCTTTGATTTGGAGAAATTTGATGATTTTGATGTTAACGGTAGTGTTTTGATGATTGGAACAAGTTTGAATAACGTTATAGGATATATTGGTATTTTTGGTTGAGGTCCCGGGGGCCTCGGGTGATTTCGGATGGCTAACGGGAAAAATTTGGAGTTGGAGACTGCTGAAAGGTTCTGGTGTCTGGCATTTTTGCTTCTGCGGAAATGGATCTCAGAAGCGGTTCCGCAAAAGTGAATGGGAACTCGCGGAAGCGGAAAGTGGTCGTTCGGCATTTTACCGCAGAAGCAGACTAAGTTTCGCATAGGCGGTCATCGCAGAAGCGGTGATGGACCGCATAAGCGGTCCTGGGCGACTTTATGGAAACCGCAGATGCGGTAAGAAGGCCGCAGAAGCGGGGTCGTTTTTGCAAAAAATGGACCGCAGAAGCAGTCCTGGGCAAAATGAAGGAAAACGCAGAAGCGGAAAAAATACCGCAGAAGCGGAAGTCGCATAAGCGACATTTGTATCGCAGAAGCGGAAATAGGCCTGGGCAGAAAGGTTTTATAGTGTCATTTCATCCTCGACTTGGGTTCATTTTCCACCATTTTTGGAGCAAGCTTGGGAGCTTTTGACGGGAATTAAGAGGGTTTCGACTAGGAATCGATTTGGAGGTAAGCTTTATGAGTTAAATACATGATTTTATCGAAGATTCATCCATTAATTCTCTGAAATTGGGTACAAAATTGAAGAAAATAGGGCTTGGACTTTTGCTATGAAAATTTGGGATTTGGTAGCCCGTTTGAACTTCGATTTGATGAACTTTATATGTACGGACTCGTGGCGAGACGAAGATTCCGAAAATTTAAGTTTCATAATTTTTCGAGAAGCAGGCTCGGGGCTCGGGTTTTGCTAGTTTCGAGGTTTTTTGCTATAATTCGATTGTTTTCGATTGGGTATTATCCCATTTGTATATTGTGATGTATTCGCTCTGTTTTTGGCTAGTTTCGACGTGCGTGGAGGCCGATTTGAGGGGCAAAGGCTTGGCGAGCTAGATTATCGGCCGGCTAGAGGTGAGTAATACTTGGGAATGATATCCTGAGGGTTTGAAACCC